>APFE031436830.1:92068-114421 GCA_000404065.3 Pinus taeda | reverse complement strand
TTCACTTCTTGAACCTTTTTCTTCTTGATATGTCCTTCTATCTTGAGAGTTTGAGGAGTGGTAATTCCTTCCAATGCAGTACAAGATATGGTCAGATTCATTTGTTCTTTATCTAGGGTTGGTTCCCAGTGTATATTCTCTTGTTTTGACATGTCTTAATCCTTTTCTTCCTCCTCTTCATAATATATGTAAAATAATTTCTTCTCAACAGACTTATGACCTTTAGTGTATTTGTTATCACAACTGTAACAAAGCCCTTTTTCTCTTTTTTCTTCCAATTGTTGTGGTGTAAACCTTGTAGGTTGTGGAAGGCTAGGAGTAAAAACACTTCCATATTTATAGTTGTGAGTGGTAGGATTCCTTGTTTCCATAATTCTGCTTTCAATTTTTCTTGGCAACCTGAATGCCTTCTCCAATGAATCAGGTTCCCAAAGATGAACCTCATGTTGAATGTTATCCTTTAAAGTCCCTATGGATAAATCAATCCTTTGCTTATCCGAAATCATTAACCCTTATATTCAATTTTTGAAATTCCTCAATGTGCTCTGCCATTGAACCCTTTTGTTTGAGATTTATCAATTGGCTAAAGAAGGTGTTTCTCTTTGTATCCTCGTAATGTGCTATCATTTCCTCCATAAAAATTGACCACGTGAAAAGTGGTTTATGAGAAAAAAGACCTTTATACCATAAAACTTGATTCAAATCTAAATATAAAGATGCAATACATACTTTTCGTAAGAATTGCACCTCATGCAGATCAAAATATTGCTCCATATGTAGTATCCAAATTACTGAATCTTTGCCATCAAACTTCCTCATATATCTTTTTCATGATTTTAGGAGCTTGATCTTGAAATGATTGTAACTCTCTAATTGTATATCTCTAAGATCAGAAATTGTGGCATACACTATCCCTCTGCATCCTCTTTCCAATGCCACCTGTCTGATCAAAATTCGATTCTCCAAGGAAGAGTTATGCCCAATCTCCCAAGATGACCTACTTATATACTCTTTCAATAGAGAAAAATTGTATGAAGTGCCACGTGTTACTGTTTTGACCTTTGGACCTGAAAACAATACACAGAAATGTACCATCCGTCCTCTTTCTCTAGCTTCTTACAAAATTTCAATCTGATTATCAGAGAGAAAGTTATGATGATTTTTCCAAGATCACCTATTTGCGATCTAATTCGAGAGCCTGAAGAAACCCTAAATGTATTGGATTGTATATCCGAAAATATAGCGAACAAAGATCTAAAATTCATGCTTGAGCATCGCCACGATTTCGGCTCAAATGCGTTTTAATTTTAGAGTCTGAACCTTCGTAGGAAACAAATTATAGCAAAAATTTGATGATGACCTATTCGAGATGGAATTCTGGAGCTTGAAAATCCCTAATTTCCTCAGATCATATCTCCGAAAATATAGCTAGACAAGATCTGCATTTTGGACCCAAGGTTCAAAACACTTTTGGTTCAAATGGGTTTTTGTTTTAGCTTTTGAAACATCGCAAAAAAAAAAAAAAAAAAAAAAAAAAAAAAAAAAAAAAACCTTATATCAAAAATCCCACAATGACTTGTTTGGAGCAGCAAAACCTTAGAATCCAAACCTCTAATACCAAATGTTATGAAACCAGCTCACAAAAAGATAGAAAAGATGATCAACAACTTAAAAATCAGCCTCTTCGAGGGGCAAACCTCCTTTACATTACACAAATGAACAATTCTTGGATGATACAAATGACAATACCTCCTTTCTATATATAGGAGTCTAAGGGGTCATAATATAATTAGAGCCGACATAACAATAATAATGTAAGGGCACAAGAGTAACAATAGTGGGCTTCTATGGGGCACAATAGTAACAATATGGGGAATGCATGGGCACAACAATATAATAATGGGGTTGCAATAATAACAATAAGGGGTTACACTAGTAATATAGGGACCTAACATTGTCATAGACCATGGTAGTCATTTTCGCAACTTTATGATGGTCGAACTGTCTGTGCAACTTGGTCTCTGCCATAATAGCTCTACTTTGTAAATCCACAAGCTAATGGTCAGGTCGAAGCTGTCAATAAATTTTTAACCAATATGATTAAACGGATAGTTGGTATCCATAAAGGAAACTGGCACTCTATGATCTTTTCATCACTGTGGGCTTATAGCACTACTGTAAAACAATTGATTGGTTTCACCCCTTTTCAACTCATTTATGGTTTAGAAGTTGTATTACCTATTGAATGTGAAATTCCATCTCTTAAATCAGCTATCGAATTATTACTTGCTACCTTTGTAGATGAAGAACACTTTGTACACTTAGCCCATCTAGATGAAAATCGTCGTAATGTCGTATTGGCTAGCGAAGCTCACTAGGAATGTGTCAAATCCATATACGATCAGAACGTTAATCCTCGTACATTTCAAAAGGTGACCTAGTCTTGGTATATGATCAAGCACATGACAAGCTAGGTGCAGGAAAATTCGAGCCCATGTGGCATGGCCCTTACATCATAAAACACGTATTAGCTAAAGGTGCCTATGAGTTGATTGATTTCGATGGTGTTCCTTTCAGAAAGCCCAGAAATGGTCTTTACTTAAAGAAATATTTTGCATAAATTTTTGGTGAAGATTTATACATTATTTACCATTTTTAGGTATGTGTGGTAGATTAGTGTTTTTTACTACTTCTTTTGCTTATCTTGTTTTTACACTTGATTTGCAGATGTCAACGTTTTCTCCAACTTACATTGGCTTTGATGATGGCACTAGTTGTAGTACTCAGAATTTATCTTCCACAACCTGGGTTATCTGTTCACCCAGTAACGAGCTAGTTTCTATTCACGGGATATGTCTCAATTAAACAACGAACAATATAGTAGAATATAACACATTTGTTGAGCTATTAACTAATACCATTACATTTGGTATCTGACATTTGATCGTTAGGTTAGATTCGCAGGACGTAGTATTACATTTAAACGATGTTTGTTCAGTTAGGAGTCCAACCATGTTAAGGATGTTTTTACGAGTCCGTCTCTTGGCAAGACGATTTGGTTATATTGAATATCAACACATTTTGAGATATTTAAACACATTGATAGATGCATTTGTGAATCATTTGTTAAATTGACATTTGCAACAATTGTAAATTAAAAAAAATATTCGTTCATTCATTGATCGAGACAAACATAGATAGAAGTAGTAGATTTTTAAATAAAATAGAGTTTGGGTGTGTCTACAAAATATGTCATCCGAGGACATAAGGCCCCATGGCCTTTTATTTTCTGAATAGTACTGACTCCAAAAGGTCAAAAATGGTCCTATAAACTAGAACAGCTAAACATGATGATGCTCATGATAACACACGATAATACGAG
This sequence comes from Pinus taeda, assembly GCA_000404065.3. Taxonomy (NCBI): domain Eukaryota; kingdom Viridiplantae; phylum Streptophyta; class Pinopsida; order Pinales; family Pinaceae; genus Pinus; species Pinus taeda. The sequence goes on along the minus strand of APFE031436830.1, from coordinate 111,039 downwards.
CTACTCGACGCAACAAACATCTAAGTGGCCCAGGAACCCCAACTACATACCTCTGATAGGTGCGTGGAATGTCATCAACTCTAGTCTTTGGGATGTTGGTAGTCAATCTCTCAAGGTTGTGCTCCAACTCTGTCAAGATGTAATCCGCCTCTAAGTTCACTGCCAAAGCAACTATAGGATGCTCGTCTTGTCTATTGTACCATATCATCCTCGATGGTCGGGTTGGACCAACATCTGCACATACATTTCAGACAATTAGCCTCTGGAGACAAAAAATACTTAAAATTAAAAAAACTTTGAAAATATGATAGAAATGAGAAAATATTACCTAGATCACCCCACCGAGCCGCAGCTAGAAGCGGGATATCAAAGTCACCTCTGTAATCTATCCTAGCATACGATACGTCCTCGATCAAAACAATCTGTTCACTCAGCCAGTCAATAAACGTTGATGTATACATCACTACGGGACCATCACCGTCGTGACGTGCCATTAGTGCAACCCACCTCATCAAGCGTGGATCCCTCGAACCCCCCTCATCTTCTTGAATTTGTTGTGGCCAAAGAATAGGAACCCTTTCTAGGGAAAAAGCAACTAGAATGGCACCATAAACGAAATTTTTCAGTTTGCCATTCTTGCACCTAGTCAGTTGCCCCTTCATATTTACCACTACTACCTCACACCAGTTGTATACCGTGGACTCCCAGCATTCCACGGTCGTCTGCATTTGTGCTCGGGTGGCTATATGGAGGGTAGCACTGCCACACAGTTTGCTAATAGTGAAAGAAATTGTCCTCAAGGGTAAAATTTCAATGGACTAAATTTCAATCCATCCATATTTAGGTAGTGCACCCCTGCAAAAACACCGCAAGTATCCATCAGTAGTGTCTCCCCCTACTCTTGATCCAATAAGTGAAAGATCGACTCCCCAATGAGATAGCCCAATCAGGAAATATATGTCATCAGCATCAATGGTGAGGCGATAATCAGCAATCACGAAACACTATTCCTAGACATTCCAGGTCCTCACCAACCATGTCATCAGATCTACATGGGATTTCATCCCAGGAATTAGCAAATATTTTAGGAGGCCGCAATTATTGAGAGCCTACAAAGCAGTTAGAGTCTTTATTAAAATTCATTTAATGTTTCTTATAGCCCAAAGATTTTTTTTAAAATAGCCCATGATGCCTGCGCGGTCTCCCTTTAATGGACAGGGTGCAACTGCGAAGAAATTTCTAGCAGAATTCTATGCAGGTCGAGAATTTCCGTATGGAAAATTTTATCGACTTGCGCGGGCTCGATTGAGAAAAACCCACACAAGGCCGATGGCGCATTTTTTGACAAAACTATGTCCCAAAAAAACCAAATTCAAGCTTAAAATGAAGAAATAAACGGATGGAAAGCTAAGTTATGGAAAGATCTTCTACCTAGGGGAAATGATGCATGATTTTGTCCACCGGTTGGGTCAGAATTGGTCCTAGAAGTTTTACGGTAAAAAATCCTTTCTCCGCTATGAACTAGTGAAAATAAATTACTTTTTCCCACTCTTATAAGTTTTTGGAGCTTTATATTTTGAGTCTTTTTAAGAGGGAAACATTTGTTTCAGCAGTTATGACGGGTTATTGAGTTTGAATGTCTAGGATTGTTTACAAAGTCAAGTTAAATCATTTTGACATTTTAGTAGAGTTGTATCGTTTTTTATGCTCTTTAAAAATTACGAAACATGAAAAATAATGAACTCTTCTTTTAAGCCTTTTTCATACTTTTTCAAAACCAAAAAGATTGTCGAGTACTTGCTTGTTCGAACTCGTAAAAGTAAATGAACAATCATCCACTCAGTATAAGTTTACCCCTTTTACGAACTGAGTCGAGACTATTTACGAAAAAGGTATACGTTGATCTAACATGGTCAATAGAGTTCTCCCTTGTATTATTGTATCCTTTTTCAGACTTGAGAGACTAAACTAATGAAAAAGAACCTAATGGAGTCTACTTATGTTTTTCTTCTCACTCTCTAAAACTGAAAAACGTCGAGCTTTACTTTCTCTAGGCTCGTTAAAATTTTACGGTTAAAGAGATAAATAAGTCTTCTTTTTTTGTCTTTTTCAAATATCTTAAAATAAAATCACATCGATTTATACCTTTACTAGACTCATTAAAATTAAACAGTGTAGGACTCATTAAGCATAACAAGACCAAACCATTCCTTCTTAGTGTTCGTTAAAAATACTTAGATGGACTCATCTGAAGGATGAGCTTACAGTCCAAGCATATGTTATCCTCCTCAAGCTTGTAAAAAATAAATAGGTACTTGCCAGTAATGGTTGGGGGGGAATTGGAGAAGGTTTCCATTTTACATCATCAGTTAAAAGGTAGCATGTCGCTCTTAAACATGGAACTCCATCACATTCATGTCTGGGTTGGGAAATCCATTTTCCTTACAATCAATCAAAACTCATTGAAAGTATTCATGGTTTTGGGTATTATCATTGAGTCAAATGTTTCCAAATCATTAAAGTGTTGTTATGTGTTCAAGAGAAGTTCAACCTTAGTTCAAATCCTTTTGCAAAATCTTTGCCTTCATTTACGTCAGCCATCCTTGAGTCAGTACTTGCAATTATTTTCAAATTTTTATATCATGTTTCTTGTCGTAGGCTTTCCTACAACGGATCACTCCCTATCAACTTCAGCTCATCATCTAGGAAGCTAATTTAGAAACCTTCAGTACTTGAAGCCTGCATGCCTTAATGGCAAGTTTTTCACTTTCGACGATAGGTTCTCATTATTGGCCTTCGATCAAACGATTCTATGAGTTTTCGACTTCAAATCACATATTCACACTTCATAGATTGTACTAGGAGTACCTTGAGAACCATTGACATTATTGGTGGTTTCTCTAGTGCTTGTTAGTGGTTCACATCATTGACCAGTAATCAAGTGGTTTCTACCATGTTCGACTTCAAGACATTCACTCGCATGGTTAGAACCATACTGTGGATCGAGAGATGGAGATCAAGACCCTAGATCTAGTTTCATCAATCCAAGTTGTGAGGAGATTTTATATTCATGATTATGTAGACATATGGTTGTGTCCATGCTGTGTCTACCATCTATATGATCTTATTTTTTCCATGCTTATTCATTGAGTTCACTTTAATCTGAGTATGGGAATGCCTACCTCGAAGACGATTTTCGATATATATTTTGCATTATATTCCCTTGAATGTTCCTTGCAAGTTTCCGACCATTGCCTCTGATCCAATCCTTGGAATGATAAAGCGCTTCAAATTTTTAAACTTATTTTTCAAACTTCGCACTTTAGGGGGCAATCTGTTACACGTAAATTTGTCACCATGACACTTGATCGGTTTATGGATATTATTATCATCCGTGAACATGTTGAAACTATCTCCCTTAGAAGTCCAACAACTCAAAATATGTTAAAGTCCATGAGAAATTTGGGTCAAATAGCTCTCACACCTTGTTAAGTTCCACCTATGCCGATTTCTCTACTATTTCCTGCGCATGCACTGAAATTTACTCTAAGAATGGTGCAGAGTTGCACTCTATCTGTAACTATAAACCCACGCAGGTGAATTATAGAAAGTAAAAATAAAAAGTACATTATAGAAACCTAGTTGGTCGAATATTTCCCAACTGAAAGCTTCCAGGTGATGACTATTGGAACTATAACCCTCATAAGATGCATCTCCATCCCTTTTCTCATGGTAACCTAATCCTTCACAAAAGGAGGTTCATCCTTTTCTTAGGGACCTAAAACTTCCCCCTCTTTGATTTATAAAAAGACTAGAGGGTTGACGGATGAAGGACGTTAGAATTCAGAGAACACAAACTTATGCTGCTAGTTTGAGATTGGAGAGCTTGTTATCTAAGGAGCGGATTGAAGGAATTTGGGAGGGACCTCAAAGAATCAAGTAGAAGGTTGTAAGGCTCCTCTTATCTTCTGATTAATACAAATGCGCACTTTCTCCCATTGATTTTTGTCTTTTATGAATGATGAATAGTTTTCAATTGGTTATTATGTTCATTAAGGCAACTTCAATCCCTAATTTCCTTGATCATTAGGCTAAGTTGTTTGAGTTACTATATCACATGTGATTTTGATCCTTTTTATGGTTTATGTTTGCAGGTTCTACTAAGCATTGAAGAGTTACATCAAGTCACAACCAAGGATCTTCATCAGGTATTTTGTGAAACTGGTAAGAGGTATATATATCAGTTAGATTGCTTGTAATTCGATTAAGATCAACTTAGGGAAAGGGTCAGTTCATTTGTCATGATTGTTTCTAGTTTCCATTTAGGATCTAGGGATATCGCACTTGTCCATAAGAGGGATTGTCTGGTGTAACAATTTCCTTTGGTTTACATAGCCAAGTCCATTTGGGTTCTAAGGAGAAGATCTGTCCAATATTATAGTCTCCCTCAAACATTCAGTTTTGGTCGACCTAGCCAAGTCCTTTTGGTTTCAAATGTGAATGTATACATCTTTGTTTTTCAAATTCCTTTATAACCTAGCAAAATCCTTTTGGATACCTCATGATTCCTTTAAATGAGGGAAACATCTAACATCATCCTAAGCTCATTTTTGCCCACAATCTACTCATTTGAATATACAATGGAGCTCCTCTCTTTATCATGTTTTAGATGAAGTGATCTAGTCATTGCTTTATGAATAATAATGTACTTGCAAAGACTCACTTCATTTCCTAAGATATATCCAATATACATCATAGGTACCAATGTACCATATATTAACTTGAGGTGTTCATTTTCAAATCTTTGGTCCATGAATATACATGGACTTGTAGTTCATTAAGCCAGACAATGTACTTTCAAAATCCTTCATCCTAATTTTTGTAAATCCTTTTGAAGCTGAAGTGGGTCTTTCGTGTGGTGATATTCATTGCTCCCTCTGTCATGATAAAAATCCTTCGATTATCTCTTTTTCATAAGCAAGTTATTCTCTTATTGTTTCTCCCTTCATCATGTAGGCAATTCTTTTCTACCTCTACTACTTCCACTTACTTGAGAGATCATATCAACAATGTTCTTGAAAACCTTATTTAGGAAAATAATTATCATTGAGAAACAATTACAAAGACACAAGGTTGTTAAAAGAATAAAATTAAAGTAATTAGAGAAGAACATAAATTATTCATCTTTTAATTTAGAGTTGTTGACTCCCTCTTGATCTTTGCTTCCATATTTAAATACACATGTAATCTCAACTTTATTCTTAACAACAATTATATAATTTTTTTCTTGAAAGTCTTGCAAGGGCTAGGGTTTCTTCATCCCTTAGATAATCTATTGTAATTCAGTATTCCAAGTCTTGCACTAGGGTTTTATCCTTCAAACCCTAGAGTTGTTCTTTGCCTCCAATGTAATTGGTGATATCAACACATGCCAATGATCCCTGGTGTTTATTAATCTATTTGTAAGTGGACCAACAATATAGTTAGTGTTCTCTTCATTTTGTAGGAAAAATATGTCTTCCTACTACATAGCTTTGTACTTTTTGGTGATGCAACAAGTCATTGTAATGGTAATCTTCACAAAGGTATTCCTTTATAGGAAGGGTTTATAATATAATTATAAATAAAGTACCAAAGCTATGCATAAATTAAAAAAGAACAAGAAACTTGAATAGAACAAAAAATATGTATCTCTTGATTGAACGAATCCTTTAACATGCTTGATATTATTGATTGCTTTCGAACCATCAATACCAAGTCATCCTTATGTTATCAGAGAAATGAGTCACACCATATTCACTTTCATCAACATTCTAGGTTTCATACTTTTATACTCCATCAAACATGTCATGTGCAAGTTTATTATGCTATAGTCATTGGATCAATCATTATCCCTTGAAAATATTTTCTTACGAATCCATCACACCATCTCGAATACAATTTTGAGCCTCTTCCTCTATGTTGATCACTAAAATTTCTTGATTTATGTAAAAGTAGGTAAGAAACCCTTTTTCCTTAGCTCCCTATGTCTCTAGAGTAGCTTCCCACTTAGTCAAATATACAAATTCCTTTGGTCCAAGTTAAGTTATATATATCAAGTCAAACTTTCTTCCACCTCAGAATGCCTCCACGGCTCCCAAAATCATCTTTGATCAATCCTTCATATATTACAAGAGGTCCTTAAATAGACCTAAACAAAATCAAAAGTTTTCTCAAGCTTCTTTGTAGGGTCATAACATGTAATGTCTCAGTTCACATCATGTTGTTGTCAAAAAAACCCTTAAAAATGCACTTCTCATTCACGGCCTATCAGTAGCTTATTTGTATTGACCATCATTCATTTTATGCTACTACGTCATTGTCATTATTGTGTCATAGCTTGAATTGTTGTTCAAGAAATGTTCCAACATGAAAAAATCCATCTTTTCAACATTTCTCTTAGTATCATTATTAGCAACAACTGTAGCACAGTTTTAGTGATCCATTATTGAGTAACAACTATATCAAGTCTCAGATAAGGATGTCCAATATTATATCAAATTCATTTATCCCTAATCTCAAGTAGTAATAACATTGTTGTCATCTAAGTATCCAAAACATTATTTTAGATTCCAATGGAAGTCTTCCTTAAATTCAAATTCTACCTCAAGACGCATCTTAGTGAGGGGAAAAACTAGCTTCAAACAACCTCAGAAAGTGGCCTCAGAATGAGGGTTGAAAGTCATTTGACTCAAAGGTTTGATATATCACAAAAATTCCTTAATACAACCTGAAATTCATCCTCAGATGAAGGTTGATTTAAGGCTCAGGAATGGCCTAAATGAGGCTTCAAGAAGACTATGAAATTCATCCCTGCAATTCACCTCATATCAGCTTCAACGAATCCCTTGTTTTGTAAAGAAACCACCACATAAAAATGTGTTAACAATTAAGTCAAAATTCCTGCTTGAAAACCCATCTTTCACAAAAAAATTAGCGCAACTCAGGCTTCATATTACTTCTCCTATTTATTTCTTTATTACAAGCACTTAGTCTTACTAGGTTGGTCCTTCTACATATGGCTTCAGATGGTTGCTTTTTTACCTTGATTGTCTTAGTTTTAGGGATAGTATTTAACAACCTTTGCTTTGATACCATGTTTCATTTTCATATAGAAACTAATCTTCTAATATTGATAATTACTTCCAATGATTTATTAGTTCAATTTATCTCATGCCACATGTATCATTAAGAAATTATACATATAAAATCTTCAACAAAAATGTAATAACAAAATTAAGATCATAAAGAGACAACCAAACACAAGAGGCACAAAAATTACCCTCAGAAAGCCCATCCTTAGGAAAATCCTAGCCAAATTTTCTTCTTAGGATAATTCTATCTTCAACAAAGTTTACAATAAAAATTGTCTAGAAATACATGCCAATTTCCAAGCCCAAGATACCAATCAAACCTGGTCAAAAATGTTGATCCAAATCCTTCAAACTGTACATAATTCAATTAGGGTCAAAGGGGTCGAAATTTGACCTATGGTAATATTAGTCCTCTAGTCAAAAGGGTTTGTGGTCAATGCAGTGAACTGAGGTTGATTATGGCCTTCTTATGTGGTCAAAGTCTTACTTCATGTGTTCAAACTATCCAACACTTTAGTCAAACTGCCTAGAATATTTGGTCAAATAGAGGCCTAATTCTCAGTGAAATAAGTAGGTTAGATTAGTGAGTCAATGATGGTCAACAACAACAACAAATATTGGTCAAACTTTAGAAATCCTTATTCTTAATTGGCACGAGTAAATAGAAGAATAGTTGTTGAGATGATGATCTGAATTTTGTCCAAATGTTGGAGGTTGAATTGATATTTATGGTGGTCAAAACAAGGTGGGTTTTTCCTAAGGGTTACACCCTTTCATATGGTGGGCCAACTTGTCTTTTTGGGGCCTACATGAAGGCTAGAAATAATAATTTTATTTTTCATATTTAACATTTTTTTATTTGGCGAACTTAGGAGGCCCTTCGGCCCGTGGAAATGCCTCCTAATGCTACACAAAAATTCAATAGGTGCCCCTTCACAAATAATCATGTCCTTAGAGACATGTCTCTTCAGTATACTAATCACTATTAACTAATATATATTAATTATTTATATTCATAACAAACTCTATGGTTGAATAGTCATGAATGATACCTCAAACAACCATAGATGAATTAACATGGGGATATTTGGCCTTCAAGTAGGCATATGGGAATAATTAGGAGCTTTTAAGTGGTAGGTATAGGTCTTGTGTCCTTGGACATAGATAAGTGAGGAAACTTGAGTCTTATGTCAAAAATAAACCTTCTAGCAATCTAGGACAATCAATGACATGTCAAACAACCATATAGGACTTTCCTAGAGTATACTTGTTCTTTGGATGGAGATAATTAGAACTATGAAGATTTAAACAAGTATGAGTCTTTGGAGAAATAAATTTATTTTTTCTAATGGTTAAAGGCTTGATGGCAAAATGAAGAACCTCTGAAATTGTTTGGCTAAAAGCCTCAATCGCAATTGCAAGGAACTTGATGAAGAATCAATGGCCAAAGCCTAGGATTAGAGAATGAGGGTCTAATACCATTATAATGAATAAGGTTTGTATACATAGTGGAATATTGAAAAGATAAGAATGACCATTGTAGGAGGAGTAATATATTTGTATAAGAAATATTGAATGTACAAGAGATGTGATATATGTTATGGTTACACATGAGGGCCCAACTAATATACTTGGCAAGCTGCTCCTTCATGAATAGTCATGTCCTTAAAGACATGCCTCTTCAACATACTAATCACTATTAACTAATAAATATTAATTATTTATATTCACAACAAACTCTATGGTTTAATAGTCATGAGTGACACCTCAAATGACCATAGATGACTTGTCACGGGGATATTTGACCTTTATGTGGGGATATGGGCATCGTTAGGATATTTTGAGTACTAGGTATGGGTCTTGTGTCCTTGGCCATAATCGAGAGAGGAAACATGGGGCTTATGTCTAAAATCAAGCTTCTAGGCATCTAGGATAATCAATGACATGCCGAACAACCACAAAGGACCTTTCTAGGGTATCCTTGTTCTTTGGACGGAGATAATGACTTGGTGTTGAGTTGGAGAACCTACATAGTTGTTTGGGGAATGTTGAGGTCAAAGGATCACAACGCATGCACATTTCTAAGAACATGAGTGCATTTGTATGTGTGTGTGCATAAATTTCTGCCCATATCAATGCCACTTTTTAAGTCCATATTTGAATCTCAATGGTCACATTGGGCTCTGTATAAATTTGAAAAACATGCGAAATCTATGAAATTAGATATATCATTATTATACTTTTCTGTAGCGGAAAAGTGGAGAGAAACGATGAGGAGGAGATAGAGCATGGATGATCGCGCCATGTTAGGTGGAGGCAATTATGGTCAAATGGACCGAAATTAGACCTATAATTATCTCAATCTTGTAGTCAAAAGGGTCTACGGTCAATGTAATCAACTAAGGTTGACTATAGGCTTCTTCTGTGGTTAAAGTATTACTTCCTATTATCAAACTATCCAACACCTCAGTCAAACTAACTAGAATATTTGGTCAAATGAGCAGGCCTTATTGTTCAGTCAATGATGGTCAACATCAATTTCAAATCTTGTTCAAACTTTAGAAATCCCTCTTAACTCACACGCGTGAACAAAAGAATAGTTGTTGAGATGATGATATGAATTTAATCCAAATGTTGGAGTTTGAATTGATATTTATAGGGGTCAAAACAAGATGGGTTTTGACCAAGGGTCACACCCATTCATATGGTGGGGATAACCTATCTTTTTGGGTCCTACATGAAGGCCATACATAATAAATTTAATTTTCATATTTAATATTTTTTTCTTTAGACGACTTAGGAGGCCCTTTTGGCATGCGAGAATACCTCCTAAAGCTACACAAAAAAACAACACTCCCTGTTAGTGAGAGAGGTATTATCCTGCAACATATTTCCCTTAGCTGGAAATTCTCCCTCCTAAAGAAAAGTTTCAAGAGCTTGTCCTATTGATGCATATCTTCTACATAATCTGATCTTGAATCTGGAACAACATAAATACCTAGGGTGGGAAAAATTCCTTTATGCTTCCTTAGGTAAATATATCAAACTCCTTTGATCATGACCTTAGCCTAAACATTAATTCTTTCCAACTTATCAAGATATTTTTCCTTTGGACTATTCACCTTTCTAGTGAGAGTCCTTTATCTATCTCCTTTGGTCGACATAGCCAAGTCCTTTTGACAACCAAGTCCATTTGACTTCTAAGGAGAATAGTGTCCAATATTATAATTTCTTTGGAAAATTCAGTTTTGGTCGACCTAGCCAAGTCCTTTAAATGAGGGAGACATCTAACATCATACTAAGCTCATTTTTTCCCACAATATACTCATTTCAGTAAATAATGGAGCTCTATTGCTCCTCTCTTTATCATGTCTCAGATGAAATGATTTGATCATTGCTTTATGAATATTAATGTCTTTGCAGAGACTCACTTCATCTCCTGAGATATATCCAATATACAGCATAGGTACCAATATATTAACTTGAGGCATTCATTTTCAAATATTTGATCCATGAATATAGACATGGACTTGTAGTTCATTAGAAAGCTACACAATGTACTTTCAAAATCCTTCATCTTAATTTTTGTAAATGCTTTTGAAGCTGAAGTAGGTCTTCCATGTGGCAATCTTAGTTGCACCCTCTTCCATGAAAACAATCCTTCCATTATCTCTTTTTCATAAACAAGTTCTTCTATTATTATTTCTCCCTTTGTCACGTAGGAAAGTCTTTTGTACCTCTGCAACTTCCTCTTACATGAGAGATCATATCAACAATGTTCCTGCAAACCTTATTTAGGAAAGTAGTTATCATTGAGTAACAATTACAAAGACACAAGGATGTTAAAAAAATAAAATAAAATAAATCATAGAAGAACTAAATTACTAATCTTTTAATTTAGAATTGTTGAATCCCTCTTGATCCTTGCTTCCATACTGAAATCTACATGCAATGTCATCTTTATTCTTAACATCAACTATATAATTTTTTTTCTTGAAAGAACTGTAAGGGCTAGGGTTTCTTCATCCCCTAGATATTCTACAATTATTCAATATTCCAAGTCTTGCACTAGGTTTTTATCCTTCAAACCCTAGGTTTTACAATAGGTTTTCCTTTGCCTCCAATTTCATTTGTGATCTCAACCCACGTCATGATCCCGAGTGTTTATTAATCTATTTGTATGTGGAGCAACAATATAGTTATCATTCTCTCCCTTTTGTTGGAAAAAACCTTCTTCCTGCTATATAGCTTTGTACTTTTTTATGTTGCCACGAGTCATTGTAATGGTAATATTCACAAATGTCTTAGTTTATAGGAAGGGTTTATAATATAATTATTAAAAAGGCACCAAAGCTATGCATAGATTTAAAAGGAACAAGAAACTTGAATAAAACAAAAAATACCTATCTTTTTATTGAAAGAATCCTTCGACATCCTTGAAATTAACTATTTTTTATGAACCAACAATACCAAGTCATCCTTATGTTATCAAAGAAATGTGTCACGCCAACTTCACTTTCATCAACATTGTAAGTTTAATACTTTGCTATTCCATCAAACCTGTCATGTGCAAGTTTATTTTGTTATAGTCATGGGATAAATCATTATCCCTTGAAAACAATTTGACACAAATCCATCACAACATGATATCACACCATCTCAAATATGATTTTGAGCCTCTTCCTCTGTGCTCATCACTGAAATTTCTTGCTTTATGTAAAACTAGGTGAGAAGGCCTTTTTACTTAGATCCCTATGTCTTTGGAGTAGTTTCCTACTTAGTAAAATGTGCAACTTACTTTTGTCCAAGTTAAGTTAAATATATCAAGTCAAACTTTCTTCCACCTTAGAATCCCTCCACGGCCCCTGAAATCACCTTTAATCAATCCTTCATATATTTCAAGAGGTCCTTAAATCGGCCTAAATAAAATCAAAAAAAATTCTCAAGCTTATTTTTAGGGTCACAACATGTAATGTCTCAATTCCCATCATGTTGTTGTCAAAAACATCCTTAAAAAATGTGTTAAGAAATTTACAGCAGAGAGATAAATTATTACTGAGATTTACCGAGATTCACAGAGAGGAATAATAAAATAACCAAGAACAATACACATAATATCTATCCAGGAAAACCCCAAATCCGGGGAAAAACCCAACCTAATGAGATCTCATTAGCATTGGCCAAAACCCTAGCCAATCCGACCAAGTGAGCCGTCACCGCTCACCTCTAGGCCTACATTACAATGAAGTATTCCCTGCCTTTTATAGGCTCAATTACATGAAATACCACAAACCATAATACCATGGGTACACTATACCATGTGCCCAAAACCACTACTATTTAACCAGGTCAATCTTGACTCAAACCCAAGCCAATTTTACCTAACATTTCCCCCCTTAAACTTGGCTTGGGGTTCCTTCTCTAAATCCAACCAAAACATGTTAAGTGAGACAATCTCGCTCACTCTAGCCATTACCCCCTTCAAAGTTTTTACCAGGGATTTGTTAACCCGACATCCCCCTATTACCTATGTCTAACCCAGACTTTACCGATAATTACCCAAGGGTATGCATGCCTTACCAAGCTTATAGCAGTATGCCCATTTACATGCAAATTAAAAATTTCACTCCATTATAATAAAATAAAAAATTGTTTACCCTTGTTGTTGTCTTTGTACATATGACATCAATGTCCATATAAAAAGAACCCATCTATCAAATTACATGGGCCATTAGCCACTGTAACAACCAGTTATCTAGGTGTTCTTTTCGGGTACATGGTTCATTAATTAATTAATCCACATGGACATATCCTCCTCATCCATTGAATCTCTCATGACCCAATAGTGTGCAACTTTGTTTCACAATCTATGACTTTTGATCTAGATCTACAAGGAAAACTCCATTATCTTTCTATCTACTAGGCTAATACAAACCCTTACTAGTTGTTAAGAAATTTACAGCAAAGAGATAAATTAGTACTAAAATTTACTGAGATTTACAGAGAGGAATAATAAAATAACCAACAACAATACACATAAATATTATACATATAATATTTACCCAGGAAAACCCCAAATCCAGGGAAAACCCCAACCCAATGAGATCTCATTAGTATTGGCCAAAACCTTGGCCAATCTGGCCAAGTGAGCCTTCACTACTCACCTCCAAGCCTACATTACAATGAAGTATTCCCTACCTTTTATAGGCTCAGTTACATGCAATACCACATACCATAATACCATGGGTACACTATACCATGTGCCCAAAACCACTGCTATTTAACCAAGTCAACCTTGACTGAAACCCCGAGTCAATTTTACCTAACAAAATGTATTTCTCATTCTTGGTCTATCTCTAGGTTATTTTTATTGACCACCCTTCATTTTATGTTGCTACGACAATGTCATTATTGTGTTGTAGCTTGTATTGTTGTTCAAGAAATGTGTCAGCATGAACAAAACAATCCTTATCAACATTTCTCTCAGTAGCATTATTAGCGACAACTGTAGCATTGTTTTAGTGATCCATTACTGAGTAACAAATATTTCAAGTCTGAAATAAGGATGTCATTCTTATCTCAAATTCATTTATCCCTAATATCAAGTAGTGATAACATTGTTTTCATCTAAGTATCTAAAACATTATTTTATATTCCAATGGAAGTCTTCCTTAGATTTAGATTCTACCTTAAGAGCTATCTTAGTGAGGGGAAAAACTAGCTTCAAACAACCTCAGAAACTGGCCTCAGAAATAGGGTTGAAAGTCATTTGAATCAAAGGTTTGATATATCACAAAAGTGACTTAATATAACCCAAAATTCATCCTTAGATGAAGGTTGAGTTAAGGCTTAGGAATGGCCTCAATGAGGCCTCAGGAAGATAATGAAGTTCAGCCTTTCAGTTCACCTCATATCAGATTCAACGAATCCCTTGTTTTGTAAGGAAACCACCACAGAAAAAGGTGTTAAAAATTAAGTCAAAATTCATGCTTGAAAAATCGGCTTTCACCAAATTTTTAGCACAACTTAGGCCTCATATTACTTCTACTATTTATTTATTTATTACAAGCACTTAGTCTTACTAGGTTGTTTCTTTTACATATGGCTTCAAATGGCTTCTCATTTACCTTCCTTGTCTCTTGTTTTAGGGATATTATTTAACAACCTTTGCTTTGATACCATGTTGAATTTTCTTATTGAAACTAATCTTCTAATATTGATAATTACTTCCAATGATTTATTAGTTCAATTTATCTCATGCCACATGTATCATTAAGAAATTATACATAGAAAATCTTCAACAAAAATGTAATAACAACATTAAGATCATAAAGAGACAACCAAACACAAGAGGCACAAAAATTACCCTGGGAAGGCCCAACCTTTGGGAAAATCCTAGCCAACTTTTCTTCTTAGAAGAATTCAATCTTCAGCAAAGTTTACAATAAAAATTGTCTAGAAATACATGGCAATTTCCAATCCCAAGATACCAGTCAAACCTCATCAAAAGTGTTAATCCAAATCCTTCAAACTATACATAATTAAATTATGGTCAAAGGGGTTGAAATATGACGTGTAGTCAGCTTAGGCTTGCAATCAAAAGGGTTTCTAGGTCAACACAGTCTACTGAGGTTGATTGTGGCCTTCTTATGTGGTCAAAGTCTTACTTCTTCTGGTCAAACTATCTGAAACTTGAGTCAAACTACCTAGAATATTCGGTCAAACAGAGGCCTAATTCTCAGTCAAATGAGTAGATTTTATTAGTGAGTCAATGATGGTCAACAAAAACTTCAAATCTTGGTCAAACTTCAGAAATCCTTATTCTTAATTGGCACGTGTAAATAGAAGAATAGTTGTTGAGATGATGTTCTGAATTGTCCAAATGTTGGAGGTTGAATTGATATTTATGGTGGTCAAAACAAGGTGGTTTTTGCCCAAGGGTTACACCCATTCATATGGTGGGTTGACTTGTCTTTTTGGGGCCTACATGAAGGCTAGAAATAATAATTTTATTTTTCATATTTAAAAATTTTTTTCTTTGGCAGACTTAGGAGGCCCTCTGGCATGTACGAATGCCTCCTAATGCTACACAAAAATTCAACAGGTGTCGCTTCACAAATAATCATGTCCTTAGAGACATGTATCTTTAGTATACTAATCACTATTAACTAATAGATATTAATTATTTATATTCATAACAAACTCTATGGTTGAATAATCATCAACGACACCTCAAACGATCATAGATGAATTGACATGGGGATATTTGGCCTTCAAGTAGGCATATGGGCATCATTAGGATATTTTGAGTGTTAGGTATGGGTCTTGTGTCCTTGGACGTAGCTGAGAGAGGAAACTTGATTCTTATGTCAAAAAGCAACCTTTTAGGCATCTAAGACAATCAATGACATGTTGAACAACCATAAAAGACTTTTCTAGAGTATCCTTGTTCTTTGGATGGAGATAATTAGTACTATTAGGATGTAAACATTAACTGTGAGTCTTTGGAGAAATAAATTTATCTTTTCTAATGGTGAAAGCCCTGATGGCAGAATGAAGAACCTTCGAAAAATTGTTTTGCTAAAAGTCTCAATCACAATGGCAATGAACTTGATGAAGAATCGATGGCCAAAGGTTGGGATTAGAGAACGAAGATCTAGTATTAATGTATTGGATAAGGTTTGTACACATAGTTTAATATTGAGTATATAAGAATGCCCATCGTAAGAGGAGTAATATATTTGTATAATAAATGTTGAATGTACAAGAGATATGATATATGTTATGGTTACAAATCACGGCCCTACTAATATACTAGGCAAGGTTCTCCTTCATGAATAGTCATGTCCTTAAAGACGTGCCTCTTCAGCATACTAATCACTGTTAACTAATAAATATTAATTATTTATATTCACAACAAACTCTATGGTTGAATAGTCATGAGTGACAACTCAAATGACCATAGATGACTTGGCAGGGGGGTAATTGGCCTTTAAGTAGGTATATGGGTATCACTAGGATATTTTGAGTACTAGGTATGGGTCTTGTGTCCTTGGACATAATCAAGAGAGAAAACATGGGTCTTATGTCTCAAATCAAGCTTCTAGGCATCTAGGACAATCAATGACATGTCGAACAACCACAAAGGACCTTTCTAGGGTATCCTTGTTCTTTGGATGGAGATAATGACTTGGTGTTGAGTTAGAAAACCTACATAGTGGTTTGTGGAATGTTAAGGTCAAAGGATCACAATGCATGCACATTTCTAAGAACATGAGTGCATTTGTATGTATGTGCGCATACATTCCTACACATTTCATTCCCACGTTTTAAACCATCAACTTGATGGAATCACCTATTGCACAAACTAAAAGCTACTATTAATGTAGATATGAAAATGAAAATATTTATATTTGGTAATTAACATTTTTTACATGGACAAAAAAGATTAGAATATTTTCCTTTATATTCATAAGATATTCTTTACAAGATATACAAGATTAAGAATTACATAATTTATATTTACACATTTTTATCTCCTTTTATTTTGAAAATGTCTCCTCTTGCATTATATTGATTTTTTGGTTGTGTTTTAATGTATCATTATATCATTTCATATTTGTTTTATTAAGAAGTTGAATATACTAGCTACTTAAACTTTTATGTTGAATCGAGTACTTTTGCGTTGTACTTGCTCATAGGTACGAATCAAGTACTTTTGTGCTATACTTGTTCATAGGTGTGAATCAAGTACTTGTGTGCTATACTTGTTCATAAGTGAAACGATGTATCACCATATACATCACATTTTCAACTTCTCTTTATACATATAGAACAAAATGATTTTTCTTTATTATAACCTAATTTGAGCTGACATATTAAACAATTTTATATAGAGAGATTCTCTTTTGGAAGTATGGTTATGATGTAAATTTTCCATTAATATAATTTCATAAGAAAGATCTTGTTATGAATTCTCTAAAAAAAAATTAATGACTACATATCATAAATTATAGTGTTGATTGGAACTCTACATCCATTGAGGCTTGCTTGTGGGATTGGATGTCTATAAACCACCAATTTCGTGCTCTACCTTTATTCATATTTTGTGGAATTTGGAGGTCCGGAAATGTTTACATGTTTGAAAACATATCACAGGGCATAATGCACACTTGCATAAATATATGTGCATGTTTTCAAAGAATCAGGGCCTGAGGACATTAAGGGACATTTTAGGCACTTCCAACTCACTAATATCTAGGATAAATTCCTAGTAGGTTTCTTCGATGGGGTGTCTAGTATGCAATTGTGTGGAAGTGGGGAATACATAGTTATTGGGCATGGAATTTGCTATCATTTCAGTTGGTATAGTGGGTAAAGAACAAATACCCAGGTGAAGATCATTACCCTTTAAGGGATACTATTTTGTGCACATTAGTTATCCATTAAGACATTGGTTTTCATTGGGGACTCGAAGACCATCATTGATTTTGAAATGGCTTGGTCCACTTTTTCACCTTCTATGATCACAAATTGGATGAAAAGAATCTGAGCTATGATGGGTCTATTCGAGGGAGTGACTTTTTCACATATAAAAAGAGAACAAAACGGCATGGCACGTGCACTATCCAAAGAGGGACATAGTCACTAGCTTGGGGAGATTGTATTCTATACATTCCAAAATGAATACATGTTCAAGAGGGGTGAAATATATTTCCATTAAGTTTTCCTCTTCTACGTGGTAGGTTGGTTTTGGTATATATTATTTTTGGTATTTTTGTATGTGCAAATATGCTATTGTCCTGGACAATGGCCAATTTTGAGACTTATTTGTATCACTGATAAATTTGGTTCAATCACATGGTATTTGGATAGTTGGACAACTATTTAGTTGACAATATTGTATATTTAGAATATGCTAATTTCTACAGACTATTTTACCCTTGTAGGTAGCTTACCTTTATGGAGATTATAGTTGAGTTTTGACATATGTAAACATATTTTTTTTTTAAGAAATATGTATTATAATTGTAATAAAAAGCTTAGATCCGTCCCAAGTTGTTAGTTGAATCTATGAATAGGAGCTACCAAGGTTCCTTGAAAGGTTGGATAGAACATTCAGGATCATAACAAAACCTTAGTTGAGGACCCCATAATAAAAGAATTGTTTCCATTCCAACTAAAAACTCTCCAAAAAACCCCCAAAATCCAAATGTATTTGCATCCCATTGTCATCTTTGAATCATTTTTGCTTGGATTGGCTTGTCATTTTCCTTGGAGGGTTACTTTAGATATTTTTCCCCACTTGGATCCAATCCAAGTTTCCTAGAGATTCAGTCTTTTCAATGCCCTTTAATTGATCCCCACTAACGTCTTCCTTCTTTGGGGGAAAAGAAGGCACATCCAAATCCATCTAATATGCCCAAGGAGGGGCTTTTCCAAAATTATTTCCTGAAATGTTCTTTCCCAAGTCTTTACTTGGATGCTCAATGGCGTGGACCTTTTTATCAAGAGAATTTTCTAGGGTAGCTATCGAGGAAGTATTTGAATTATTCTCTTCCAATGAATTGTCAAGAACTTGTACATTACCGGTTGTCTTAATTTGACTTGTTGTTGAAGATTTTAATTCCTTTGTAATTTGTTCTCTTTGCAAGGAACTGGAGTGAGATCCTCTTTGTATATTGTGTAATGATCACGATTAGTGCCTTCCCACCAACAAAGTTATCTATTGTAAACATAATTTTATAAAATACAAAAGAATGTTGTTTTTTCTTCTTGAAAAAAAATGTCTTGCGTAAATCTCTCTATTAATAAAAACTCATCACAAAGGACCTTGCC
>APFE031436830.1:79974-91192 GCA_000404065.3 Pinus taeda | reverse complement strand
ATATATATAACAACAACGACCACTTAACATATATCTTTTTCTTTAAAAATAATATTATAATTTATATGTCATGATAAATATTATATTTTAAGACATGTATATATTATTATTGTTTTAAAATAAATATCAATTTTTTTATTAAATTAATAAATAATTTTTTTAGTGATTAATTTAACATTAAATTTTATGATAATAAAATTGTGCTAAAAACATTTTTCAAAATATGTAGTAAAGAGGTAACTCAAAACATGTAAGTAGCACAACTTAATTATAAAATAATAAAAACAAACACGTGATTAGGACATCACCCACAATTCAATGCACATATTCTTCAAATCCACGTCACTTGCTCTAAGTGCAAATCATATTTTAAGTACATATTTTAATCTCAATGGTCACATTGGGCTTTGTGCAGATCTGAAAAACTTGTGAAATATGTGAAATTCGATATATCATTATTATATTTACCAATAGTGGAAGAGTGGAGAGAATCGATGAGGAGGAGCAGGATCATGGATGATCGCACCAATGGAAGGGATGGTCAGGGGGAGGCAATTATGGTCAAAGGGACAAAATTTGACCTGTAGTCAAAAAGGTTTAAGGTCAACGTAATCAATTAAGATTGACTACAACTTTCTTCTGTGGTCAAAGTCTTACTTCATGTTGTCAAACTATCCAACAGCTCGATCAAATTACCCAGAATATTTGGTCAAATAGAGGCCCTATTCTTCGTCAAATGAGTAGGTCTTATTGTTGAGTCAATGATGGTCAACATTAACCTCAAATCTTTGTCAAAATTTAGAAATCCTTCTTCTTAACTCAGACCTGTGAAAAAAAGAATAGTTGTCGAGATGATGATCTGAATTTTATGTAAATGTTGGAGGTTGAATCGATATTTATAGTGGTCAATACAAGGTGGGTTTTGACCAAGGTTCACACCCATTCATATGGTGGGGACGACTTGTCTTTTTGGGTCCTATATGAAAGCCATAAATAATAAATTTAATTTTCATATTTAATATTTTTTTCTATAACCGACTTAGGAGGTCCTTTTTGGCATGCGAGAATACCTCCCAATGCTACACAAAAAATCAACACTCGCTCTTAGTAAGAGATGTATTCTCCTACAACATATTTCCCTTAGCTGGAAATTCCACCTCCTAAAGAAAAGTTTCAAGAGCTTGTCCTATTCATGCATGTCTTCTACATAATTTTATCTTGAATCTTGAACAACATAAATATCTAGGGTGGGCCAAATTCCTTAATGGTTCCTTAGGTAAATATATCAAACTCCTTTGGTCATGACCTTAACCTAAACATTAATTCTTTCCAACTTCTCAAGATATTTTCCCTTTGGACTATTCACCTTTCTAGTCAGTGTCCTTTGTGACCTTGTTACACAACATTTTGTCATTATCCCTGTACTCCCCATTCCTTGATCTTGGAGGACCTCTACAATGAACCTTGCATGCCTTGCCTTCATGAAGAAACTCCCATTATGTCCCTCTTCATGAGAAAATCATTTCCCTTTTGCACCATTTCCCCTGAAACTTCTATTTTGCCAAGTTTACAAGGTCGACTCTAATGACCTTTGTCTCCCCTGTGCTGATGTGCAGAGATTAGCACTACTCCTCGCACCGACCGGAGCCACTGAGCTATGTTCCAGTCACACCGGACCTATTATGGAAAGTTTTTAAATTAGAGCCATAGCTTCCAGCTCTAGAAGCTCTGTAACGGATGTTCAGTAAATGGTTTGGCCAGATGGGGTCGAGGATGACAGTTTGGGCTCTTTTCCCCTATAATGATGGAACTACCCCAAGGGATAAGTCCTTCTCCCATGAGAAGAGGATCCATCTCCCCTCCATATTTCCTATATAAACCTCCCTTCATCCCAAGCACAAACTAGTGGTAGTCATAGTTACAGTTTTGGCTGAGTGTGAATATATTATTTTGGAGTAGACAAGCAAGCTATTACTAGTTGTAGCCATCTAGTTGTGTGAGGGAGAAGTGTGCTTGGTTTGGAGTGAAGCCTGAAGGGAAGAGCCTTTAAAATATTGTTGTTTGAAGCCATCGTGGAATGCTAGCAGAAGTGTGTGGGAACCTGGTCTTGTCAGAGGAAGACTGCAATGTCAAGACGAATGGTTGTAATCTCTCTTTGATATTAATATATGCAACTATCAATTGATTTCCTACATGTTTTGTAATATTACATATCCATGTCTTAATGTTTCTTGACTTGTTAAGTAGGTTGAATTTCAATTTGCCTATTATTATGTTTGTGTTGTTGTTGTTTACTTGTTTCAGGAGCTTGAAGAAGGAAGCTAGAGACTGTTGGAGCGAGCAAGCGAGGACATCATCAAGCAGTATAAGCGACCAAGAGGTAGGCCCTCTTTACTGATTCTAACCTAAGGAAATATTCCATAGAATGTATCTGTTATGGCTAGACCCATTATTGGGCTAGAGGAATTCGTTCGTGTCCGCACTTATAATTTTACTTCACCACAAATTGGCGACCCCACTGGGGATCCCATCTTTTTGTTTGTTTCAGATTTCATGATTTCGTGAGAACTTTTCTAGTTTCATGTTTTCCCTTTGGTTTTGTTTCTTTTCTCCTGCTTACTGGACTAAGTCTAAAATTCATAGTAGCAAATTTGGTCCCTGTTTTGAATTTTTTTTTTTTTTCTTAGTTACCTCAGCCATCGCATTTGAGTCGCTAACAATTGCGCCGACCAGTGCAAATTGTTGAGGAACATTCACGCCAACCATCCTCTGGCGCTTGTTGTCAGTTAGGAAGTTGTGTCGATGCCTATAAGTGAATATTAGGGTCTATCCCCAATCTTGGCTAGTGTGTTTTTCTCTCATGATTTCGGCCCCGTAAGCCTTTTGGATTGTTTTCTCCCTAACTAGAAAGCTTCATTTAGCTTTCTTTGTGTGCTTGCTTGGTTTAGCCCACCCTCTGATGTGTTAAGTCTGACCCTATGTGAAGTTTTTTTTATTTTTTCTTTGAATCCCTCGATCAGCACTATTTTTGGCCAAAAAGTTGCCCCAATCAGCCATCAGCGCTAGTTTTAGTACTAGTCAGTCATGCCAATTGGCATTACTTTTGGCCCAAAAGTCGCTCTGGTCTCAGCAGTAAGAAAAAATCAGAATTTCTCCCATTCCAATGCCAGTGTGTCTTGACCCTCAAACTCTCGTCTTCCTCCCAGAAGTGACTAGATGCTTTATTTTCAATTGAATGAGTATTAGAGTCTCATTTGTTCTCTTATTTCGAGTGTCTCTTTTCTCTTTCCAAGCATAGATTACATTGCTTCGTTTGTCGATTGAAGCATTTATGTGTTTGGTTTGTTCGATTCAGGGAAGAAGTGGATTTTAGTTTCATTTGTAATGATTTGGATTTGATTGATTCTTATTTGTTCGGAATTGTGAAAATTTTCATTTAAAGTGTTTTATGTGAAAGATTCATTTTTCATTTTATGAAAAGGAGAACATCATTCTAGTTTACTTAATCGAAAATATTGCATTAGTAGCGTTATTGAGAAGCTAGAATTGCGTCATCATAAGAATAGGAAATGAAATGAAACTTCTTTTGTTGTTAAGGGAAGATTAAGTGCATTTAGGAGATTTATTAGAGAAAGATTTCATTCTTTGATCGTTGCATTGATTGTGTGCTCTCTATCCCTCAATTAGTGTTAACTTTCATCGAAGACAAAGATCTCTTTTCTCATATAGCTACATATAGGAGTTTTCAGATGACAGTGGTAGGACCTTGTAATTGAAACCTAATTCAAGATCAACCATTAAAATTTATTGAATTAACCTAAGGAAACATTGAAACTTAACGCTCACAATTAGTGGTCTAGGCTAGAGACATGTTCTGATGTCTTTAAACCTAGCAGTTGTCATTCGTTTTGGCACTAGATAGTGCTAGTATGGATTTGTGCTCCCTGTACCGTCGAGTATACAATGGGAGACCCCTCTAGGTTGTAATCCTTTATCCATAGGAAGCCGAGTCGTCCACCTTGCAAATGTGATACACCAAACATAGCATTCGGGGAGATTTCCTGCCCGTACTTCTTGGTTTGTCGGGAGGTATTCTGCAATTCACGGTTGCTTGGTAATCCTATTTACCTAGATCATCCAGAGCAGTCATTTGATCTTTTTGACTCATTAAACTTAAAAGTTCATTTGAGCACTTGTACTTTTGATCTTGTTTCCAATAGAATGCGATAGAGTCATCTTTTGTCCTTTTCTCGACTCTTAAAACATGAAAAGGTAAGGTTTTGTTTCAGTCTTCTAAAATTAACTTCCCACAAAATATTCCTGGTTAAAGTTATCTTCCTTAGTGATTCTTTAGGGTCGATTCCAATGGTAACATTCCTAGATTCTACCGGTCAAGGGTTCCCCTCGGATGGGAATCCTGGTCCTTTTCCTTCTTTTGGAAATGTTGGTGCTCCTTATATGGCAACGTTGTCCCTCCGTAGGTTAACCATTGGTTTACCTATCTAGTTATTTTCGACCCCCGTGGTCCCGAGTGTCCCAACTCCTGCCCCATCATCTCCTTCATCTGAATCATGTCACATTGATTCTAAGGTTGACCTCTCCCCTTCTTCCCCTATTTCTTCCTCTTCGTCTTCTACTTCACCTGGTGAAAGTTTGAAATCCAGTAACCAGGAGGCTAAGAAGATGATGAAGAAGAAGAAGTCAGATAAGCAAGAGTCCAACCGTGCGGTTGTTACTCCAAATTCACCTACCATAGACAAACCTTCTGATCCTCCACAGAAGGTCAGATTCACTTGCAAGTTGTGTAAGGGTGACAATCTCCTTCGAGACTATCCTGGCATTCCCAAAGTCTTAGAGGTATGGTTCAAGACCTGAACCAACCAGCCCTGTCAACCTCTGGAGATCATGTCGATGCTATTCCTTCATTTAATGATGGTAAGAAGAAGGGAAAGATTAGATTCCCCTCTAGATTATGTGAAGGAGAGCATCTTCTTCACCTTTGTCCTCTTATGAATAAAGCTTCCAAAGTTTTGGAAAACCTTACAGCGCCTCAACCCTAACTTCTTGTTGGTTATCAGAGGATTTATTCTAACCATCTCTCAGTTGGTAAAGAGATTAACTTGGATTCATCTTTTGCCCATCCTACTCTTCCTGAGCGAGACTCTTTCATGTTTGTTCCCGACCAACCATTGGTCGAAAAGAGTGTTGACATGGTTTTGTCACCAGTTGTTCACTCTGTTCCTGAAGAGAGTAGTGATCATACTACTCATGTTCTTATTGTCTCCTCAGATTCTCATGAATCAAAGAGTGACCCTCCCGTCCCGGCTATTTAGGAGAGTCCTTCTTCTATTCCTGTAAATCATGGGGGCAATCATATGACACCCCCACCAAGTAGTTATGTTGTTTCTTTCGATTGGAGTCACTTGATTTCTTTTCGCCTCCCATCTTATGTGCCTTTCCAGATCACAGTACAAGCCTATAATATGGTAGTACCTGGCACTATATTAGATGAAGGTGCATCTGTTAGCATCATGTCTTCTACTACTTGGCAAGCTTTGGGTTCCCCACAGCTTGTGCTTGTCACCTCGAATCTGTTGGCACTCAACGGAGGAACCAGTCAGCCCTTGGGGATCCTTCCAAAATTCCCTACTATTATGGGAGGAAAGACCAATCTATATAGGCGTGATGGTAGTCCAATTTCCCTTAGATTTCAATCTTCTCCTTGGACGCGACTATGTTTATGTCATGGGAGCTCTTGTTTCTTCACTTTTCCATGTGGTTTGTTTTCCGTGCGAAGGTAGAATTGTGACCATTAATCAATTGTCATTCATTGGTCACAGGCACCTCCTTTGTAACCATCGTCACCTATTAGCTCTTGTCTGCAAGTAGTACCTTCCCTACCATAGGTTAATTATGTAGCTACCAATTTCGTATCCCCGTCTGTTGATGCTCACACAAATCGTATTGTACATTATGTGTTGGGGACACTAGAACCTGATCTGTCTTTGGTACCAAATGACATGTATTCCTCCCAGAGCATGGTTCTTCCATCTAGTGAAGACGTCTTGGGAGCCATGTTCTCGTATGGTTCATGAAAAGGGTGTGAGGATAGTTCTTGGTCTTATGTCAACCTTGTTAAAAAATGAAACAAAGAGTATGAGCATAGTTCCTTGTCTTGTGTCAAGCTCATTAAAAAATGAATCAAGGCTTCGGAGCATAATTCTTTGTCTTGTGTCAAGCTCGTTAAAAAATCAAACAAGGGTCTTGAGGATAGTTCTTTTACTATGTCAACCTCATTAAAAAAAAACAACTCCCTCTTCCAAATCGAGCCTTTGATTAAGATCTCGTAAAATCCCAATCGAATCTTTCGAAGATCTCGAAAGTGAACCTTCATTCCATCCACCTAGTTCACTGAAGTGAAGCTTGGGGGCCATGTACCTCGATTTAAGTCATTATGTTGGGGGCATGCAAACTTATAGCAAGCATAGTTTTTCATTTCAAGCTTGTGTAAACATGAAACCGAATCCAAGCAGAGTTCTCCATGGTTCAATCTTGTGTAAAAATGAACCCATTCCTGATTTCCATCTCGTGATTGTCATTTTAATCAGCTGATTTCTGCGAGATGAGCCTTGGTTGTTTTATTCCATCACCACCATCTCTTCGGCCGATCATATGCTTTCACTTCGTTGTTTTTCCTTTCCTGAGGGACCACAATAATGATTGTTTTTATTAGCGATCCTCTTGACCCTTTTAGTGTTTTGAGCAATTCCACCATAACCAAAACTAGTTGCTACCCTCTATACCACTCGTTCCTCCAAGACGCATCACCTTTATGCTCTTTTCTGACTCGTAAAAGATGAAATGATTTCCAAGTATTTTTTCCCTTTTTGACTCGTTAAAGAGAATCAAAACGAGGGGTCCGCTTTCAACACTTTTCCAACCCTTTAAAAGAGAAAATGTGGGTCGAGCCCTTGTCATTTCGAACTCATTAATGGATGTGAAATGTTGTGCACCTAGTACAAGTTTACCCCTTTTTCGAGTTGGGAGGCACTATTTATGAAAAAGGTACTCCTTGATTGAAATGGTCAAGCGGTTCTCTCAAGTATCTGTTGGAAACCTAATCCTCAATGGGTTAGTGTGGAAGCCGAATAGACAAAAGGAGTCCAAGAGACCTTGGGATGTGAAACCCAAGGGTCACAATATGTACTATAAATGTATATCTCTAGTTAATAAAAATTGATTCTCAGGTTTTATCTTTCATATTTGTTGTTGCCATGTGTGTGTTTAACATGGTATCAGAGCAGGCGTATTCCTGCCCTGCATAATTTCTTTGAGCCATTTGTTTTATGGTCTTTATGAGCAAGTCCTATTTTAGTATTCCTGCCTTGTAACTCCATTTTCTACCTATTTTCCTGTTCTGCCCATATTTCAGAACTGACACCCTTGACCTGGTATTTTCTCTGGGCTCTCTGCCTTGAACGTTGAACGCTATACGGTGCCTCCACACAGGAATACACATTGAATGTGTTACTCATTTGAACGTTGCTCCAGAACATTTGTCAGAACAGAGCATTGTATGCATAATGCTTCATGCAAACCCGCGTGAACCAGCGATTCGTCTGTCCTCGCTACCAATGAGATACAGTGTTGAATGATGAAGGACCCAATGGGCTACGATAGCTCACGCTCTTAACCATCAGGGGAATTTTTGTAGTCATCCCTTGCTATCTCTCATTCCGCCAACTATCTAGATATGTGTCGTGCCTCTGTTTATCTCAGATTAAATGCTATTGTGTATAACTCAAGGCTTTTTGTTGGGTCATTGTTTCTTTCTCTGAACCTGAATCGATTTTGTGCGCATGTAGTTTACTGGTAGTTGTAGTAAGCACTTTTTTACCTATCTATTTGGTTTCTCAACCTCTGTTTAAGTGGGTCTACCCATTTTCCTACCGGAGCTATCTTGAGAACAAGTATCGTTCTGTGGATGATTCTCAGCCTAAGAACTGTATGCTGACGGCAGTCACTTGGGTTCATTTCGGCTTTAACTGCGGGTTCTCGAGTTTTTTAGAGAGAAGCATTTGAATAATGGTGTTGTTTAGAGGGGGATCGGTTTAAATTTGTTGGCGTAAGATACACTTTTATGCTTTCTGATATATATAAAAATGAACTTCCATACTTTCCGATATATATATCACCACATGTCAAACCAGAGTTCGAAGGGTTCCAAAATTCGTCGATAGGCATGCAATATTGTGACAAAGTAGTTATTAAACTTGTGGTTTTATAATGTCTGCTCAAGATATCACTGGAAAAGGATTATCTGTGTTTTGGCGGATGTTGGAGCGTTTCCATACGGAAAAGATAAGGGAGATCTTATTTTTTTCAAAGATTTATTCTCATGTCGTACGCCAATAATCCACTAGTTATCATTTTGTTTGATGGCTTCAAAGTTCAAAGTGCACCGCAGGAGGTGTTATTATATTGGACATATTCATAAGGACTTGATTTATTTAATGTGATTCGTGAACTCTCTTCTGACTGTTGCCGATCCTTGAAATGCTGACAAAATGCTCTCTTAGAATTTGGTAGAAGTTTGATCGAGAAGTCAAATGGTATGAAAGTGTTGTTCCGTAAAATTTTATGACAATGTTGGCTTTCTGCTTTCTTGGAACAAGTGGAACACAACGTTTGTTACTTTCTTGAAACATGAGCCACCGATTTTGCCTCAACAGGCTGCAATCTTCTCTGTCTGCGAGAGAGATTCGACGTTGTGAAGATCTGTCTGAGATAACCAAGTTCTGGTACCTTTTTACCATTGCGCCTGTATTTGTCGTGAGGCTTTGTGCTTGTATTATTTTGACTTGATTTGGACCCGATTATGTTCGACGTTTCAAAGGCTTGACATTTCAGTTGACCAGCAAACATAGATGGAGCTATTATCATAATACAAGCCTGTAAATTCCTACTGTCAGTGTTGGCGTAAGCTATGTTTTCACCCCATGTTCGCCTCAAAACAACCTCGCACTTGGTGACACTAATGAGGGCACATATGCAGGTTCCTCTATGAAACGTGGTAGCATGTATGGTCCTTCTGACGGATATCAGTGTTATTATGAAAACAAGTGAATATGGAACTATTTCCACTATCAAGTAACGCATGAAGTTCAAGATCGGATGATCCAAAACATCAAGGTTTGCACCTTTGTCAAATGCAGAGAAAATCATCATGACGCATCTTATGAAAAAACAAGTAAAGCAGATTGTAGTAACATAACCGACCTCTTGCAATTTCTTTCTACGTCCTATTGATTCAACTAGAAAACGTCGAAGCATGAAGAATAGTCTGCCACCATAAAGTAAAAAGCCCCAACGCTGCAAAGAAGGAGACACCTGCAAAGAATAACTTGGAGAGGATCTCAACAATTGGACTAGGGATCCACCAAGAGTAAATCCATACGCATATCTGAATGAGATAGATGATATCATTGATTGTGATAAAAGCGGGTCTATAACTGTCTACTAATATTGCCCATGCCTGATAGTATATTTCTGCCCAAAATAGGACCAACAGAGTATACGCGGTAAAAAAAATAGCAAGCCAGGCATATCAAGCAAAACATGTAGCAAAATCGCAGGTTCTTGTGCCTAGCATCATACCAATGGCGTCCATTGTTTGAGATTGTCCCCACAATACCACTCTTCAAATTCCTCTTTCAGAACATTGATTTCCCGGAAACACAGCCAACATATGATCTGGTAGCGTTTTCAACTTGGAGTAGCCAGTCAAGTGAAGATCACGAAGGTTTGTAAGATTCCCGAACGACTCAGGCAGCGTTAGCGACTTCCCACTTGCACACATTCTCAAATGTTTAAGGGAAGTGAGATGAAAGAACCCTTCCAGCAATGATTCCATAGTGCATCTCAATTCAATCTTTTCAAGTTTCCATGGGATAGTAGTTCACATCAATGATTTTATTCGGGTTTTGAGTAATAATTGATGTAACCTCTCCTAGCTTATCAAAATCAAAGTATCAGTTCTTAGAACCCAGGCTGCCAACAAGCTTTGAAGGATGAGACTCAATAGGAATACCCTTTTCTCTTACAAATCATGGCAGAGCAATTGATGCCAAATTACAACCTGCACTTTCTTAACTGTTCCCAAATTCTGTTGATTGATCTTCCTGTTGCACGAGTCCTTGTACAACATATAAGGATTGCCAATTTCTATCTGAGATTCTAAAATTGCAAACCAGAGATTTTGCGCTTGTACAACCTTCCTAGTCTTGCTCTGCTCTTCATTTTTAAGGTGTAAATCAGACATTGAAGAAAAAAAAAATGGCCAGAACCAGTGAAGTATTAGAGTTCCTTAAATCTCTAATATTTTCTACTAATAATGATACATTAAAAGTCAGCAAAGTTTCTCTCACAGACATTCAAGTCTGTCTACAAAATGCACAAGAGAAAACTGATTTTTTGCAGCTTGAAACTCAGCTACAGCAAGAAGAATTAAAATAGAGGAATCATCATTCTAAACCTGTTTCTATTCAGAACAATGAAACAGACTCCCATAAACAGCGAATCAATACTGTTGAAGTTCATTCGGATCCAGTGCCCAATAAAGCAGTAGTTTTCCATGCAGATGCAGAAAATCAGTCTACACTTCCCAAGCCCATCATCAGACCTTGGGAACATCTTCTCCACAACAAGCATAGAACTGGTCTTATATATGACAAGGACTTGTCCTTTCATATTCCAGACTACTCAAAGCCCATTCAGTTTCAGAGTGCTGGATTCATTCATGACAGTTCCCCTGCTCTTCATTTTGCTCCTCTTCCACAACAACAACAACAGATTGTGAAATGCCAACACTGTGACCAAGTTGGCCATTTGAAAGATCATTGTTTTGATCTTCATCCATGTAAAGCATTGTCATAAAACTAGTCATTTTTCACACAGATGCTTCAGAAATAAACGTCCTGCAAGGACAAAGATTCATCTTGGATGGATCGCTTCTTGGCAATGGGCATCAACAGCCAAGAAGATATTCCAAACACATGTCAGAACTTGTTCTAGAGTATTGAACAGTCTTGCAATTGAGTCTTCTCCATCATCTCACCTTGTATCTGACAGGGGGGGAAATGATGGTCATCTACAAGCTTCAAAGTCACATCAAGCGAACCTGAGCCACAACCTGCCACACCAGTTTCAAAGTTGTAGC
>APFE031436830.1:59438-69954 GCA_000404065.3 Pinus taeda | reverse complement strand
TGCGAAGTATTCCTTGTCATACATTGAATTGCAACATGTTTGGTTGGTTCTTGTATTTCAACCAAATTCTAATTGGTATTGGTTCTTTTGTTTCAATACCTTGTTTCTTTTTGTTGCAGCAAGATTCATTGAACATATTTAAGAATGCATCTTTAAAATCAACCATATAGTGTGCTCATAAATTAGGCATTATTTACAAATCATATAACTTTTTGAACCATAATGCAAACATAATTGATTAGGACAAGTATGTTAGGATGAAATGAAAATGTGTGATGGTGTATGATATATGAATATGAAATGATGTCCCTTCCCCCCAACTAAAGATATGACAATGTGGAAGAGGAAGTGAGGAATTTCCCAAAGTTACAATTTTAGTATTTTAAGGAATTGCATGACTAAAAATTAGAAAACCACATACCATCACTTACCTTCAACGTGCATGAGTTATGGAAATTGAAAAGTGTGGCTGCTTCTGGATCATGGAATGAAATGTAGAATTCATATGCTTCTTGGTTGCATAAATGGTGGAAGAGGTTGTGAAGTGGATTCTTTATTTCTACTATTAAATCTGTTGTATCTGCTGCAAAATGCTTAAATGATATAGTCTTTAATCGCTATAAAACCAATGGTACAGCTCTAGTCATGCGAATAAATGTGTCGGTGTCGAGCATGAAGAGAGGTCATTGGATTACCGACCATTGATGAATGTCGTTAACCAATGCAAGACAAACTCGTCATTAATGTCAACTAGTGCCAAGGTACCTAAGTACATATTGTGAAGGGTGAATAAATGAGCTGATGTCGAGCCACTTGCAAGATCCAATGATCAAGGGACATTGATGTATTCCCATGATTGTTGGTGACAGAACCTGTCATTAAGGCATACAAGCCGCAAGGTACGAATGAGGACTCTAGCCCTGAACCTAGATAATGTGTCGATGTCGATAGGCCAAGGCTTGTTGGAAGGAAGGCCTTAAGGAATCCTCCATCATCTGACACGAGCATGAAACGATGATTTTGAAGGACTATGAATGGAAAATTTTGGAATGGATCAAGGTTTATTTAACGAAAAGGAAAATGACAATTGAATGGAAAGTAAAAGGACAAATTAGCATGTAAGTGAGTTGAATGTATTTATGAAAATGGGTTGTGAGTTAGTGAAAGTAAGGCAGGAAAATATAGTTTCTATGAATAAAAATGAGCAGTGAAGGAAAATGAGATGAGAATTTTATTGACTGATTAAGTGAAATGTAATGCGACTGCAAAGGAAATGAGATGAAGGTTTTATTGACTGAAGGAGTATGGATGCAATGGAAACATTGGCATCTGAAAGGCTTGCAACTGCTTAATCTGATATGCATTAGCATGTGCTCATGCATTGATGTTTCATCTCTATTGTTGCTCTAATCATTTTCTTGTGAAATAAATGTGGTATTTGAGAGACACTATTTGCTTATGGTCATCTGTTCTTCCTCCTGGAACCTGCAAAAAAATAGTACTTCTTCTCCAATGGATTGTAAAGTTATCAAAATAGAGAGGTGATCAATTTCTTTGTTAATGAAATTTAATATAAAAAATAAGAATCGGTATTATTAAACAAGTTCATGAAAGAAAACCAAAAGAGTTTATACCTGTGTCGAAAGCAGTGTCATAAGTTACCTGTTGTTTCTATTCAGCAATTTCTTCATTCTTTACAGTTTCAAAATCTAATAATAGCTTCCTCATTTTGTAGATCTCGTTGAGATCTTTCCAACGATGCTTGAATCATCAAATTCTGATGTCGTATAAGAAAGTTAGACTGTTTTAAAAATTTTATTAAACAGTGAAAATTGTCATGTAAAATGTGGCATGGGAACATGATGCTACAGTGAAAGATGATGTAAGCAGATGAAATGGTTAGAATGCATTGTCTGAAAAATAAATCATTGAGTTAAATGCATAGCTACAAAATTGTTTTCCAGCTGCAGAATTGTCGATTAGTTGCAGAATCGTTGTTCAACTGCAGAATGTGGACAGTTTTTGTAGCTAAAATCCTGAACAAACAACCCAAGTCAATGAATAACCAAAAATGAATTCAAAGAACAAGAAACAATGTTGTGGTTTACTAGAGCCAAAATCCGGTGATAATTGCAATGCCTCTTGTCAAATTTACATCATTCCCACCAGATATCGTTGACTCTTTGTTGATAAAGGGATTTCTTCGTCCTCTTGGACGTTAATGCATATAAATGGAGCAAAAGCCATAACAAAAATGAAAATCAACTCTACTTACATCAAGACTAGTTGAGAAAATGCGACATCATATGTTAACAGGGTCTTCAGTGCCACAAAAATGTGTATAAGATACTAATTCAATACCCTTGCATGCTCTAAGATTCTCATTTACCCAACTAGATTAGTGGTCTGTAACTTCTAACTGTAGCCATTAACCATACACCGTTGGATAGGTATTGAATTTTATCAGTGAATTAATAATCAAATCAATCAATTACTGTTGTAGTAGAGTTGTGGACTAATGTTGACCATGGATAGACGATATGCCATCAATGAAGCCTCCTTTGTCACTCGTTTTTCAACGTTCTTCTTCTGTGGTAGCGAATCCATGGATTTAGTGACAGAAAATCACAATCTTGATTCCTCAAACCACCATAGCATCCCAAAATCGGATTTGATTCTTGCATGGCCGCAATTGTTGTCTCTATGTATTAATTAAAATTGTTTTTTTTCTCACGTAGTCAGCGAAATAGGGTCCTGAAGAATCTCATATTTCTCTCAAACGGGTGTGAAATTGAGGAAACCGTTTCTAGGTTATCTAACTCACCCTATTCCCGAAAAAACCCATGTCTTGGAGTTTTCTAATTTTCCTCGGTTTGCTCGGAATATATGTTTTAAAAATGACATTTTTTCAGTTGTTACTCATTTCCTCTGCAAGTATTACACTCGGGCTTTTTGGGTTTGATTTGGTGTGTGGTGGCTCTCGAGGCTAGTTATGTATCTATCTAGTAAGGAGATATGCATCTAATGGGATATACATCTAATGTATTTCATCAATGCATTGATTTTGCTTCTTCCATAAGCGTGGATACAGGTGCCTCTGTGCAAGCCTTCAAAACATTTAGCATTCTCTCAACTTCCGGCTAGATGACATCATTTCAAGTTGCTAAGTATTAATACTTAGATGCATATATATGAATGGCATCTTGTTTGGGAAAATTGAAGCGGCCAAGTTACTTACCTCACGGTCTTTAGGGACGAAGTCGATAGGACTGGCCACATGAAAAACTTCATCAAAGCCATGAATGGAAGCCACGAAACTACTGTCTAGTAGATCCACTATGAAGATCTTGATCAGCTTCTCCCTAGCATCTGGTTCGACTGTTATTCTTCAGATAAATTATGGTAGCTTTGATTCTTATTTCTGAAATTGTGAATTTTTATAGAAATGATTAATGGTTCTCAATTTCAAGCAACTAAGCCTTCAAAGTGAATGTACTAGAACCTAAAAACAGGGCTTTGACTGTGGTCTTGAGCTGGATTTTATATCGATCTGGGTTGGGTGACTAGAATAGAATCCATGTTGAGACGATTCCAAAGATGCCCATGTAGCCAATTTCTTCATTTGACACTTGTAACCTTCTAAACCATGGAAGTAGCTACGAAACACGCAATTAGCTGTAGAATAGGTTGCATTCTGTAGCTAATTAGCAAAAACTTATTCAAATAGCAAAAACATAAACAGGACACAATGTTTTGAAGTTCATTACAAATCATACCAGTCAATGTGGTCGGCTGAACCTAATAAAGCAGTTGGATCATAACAGAACCACCCTACCAATCTAATTCAACTCCTCTTTGGTGTGAATGACCAAACCAGCTGGCTCGTATGATACAGTTCAGAACACATGCAAAGAATATTAGAATTTAGAACTGTTTTTGAGCTATGTTGCACAAACCGCAGCCTCTTCAAGCATGATTTATTTTTTATTTTTTTATTATGATGGATTTTTGAATTTTGGATTCAAGCTAACAATTTTTTTTCTTTGCAGGTCGCATTAGAGCCAATTATCAATTGATCATTTTTATTTAAAATTGTACATTTCCCTTATTCAAAAACATGAAGAATTTGTTTTTGTTATTTTTTAATTGAAAATCTAACATGATTTTTTTTTATTGAAAATATTTTTGTGAGGTTAATGAAGAAATGCAAGAAAATAAATAAAATTCTAGAAGATTTTAAAGTCTAAAAGCTTTAAAAAATGCAATCAAGTTTGATTTTATTTCCTAGTTTATCCTACTTGAAAGATTTTTTTTTTAATTTTCAAGTATATGAATGTTTCCAATGGAGCCATTTACGAATTAAACTTTCTAAAATGTTCATATCCAAATTTGCAAAATGTACCTGATTGTGCATGAGGACATGAGAAATCATTTTAACATTTAGATTTGCCGCAAGGATCTCTTGAAGAATTGATGAATATTGTGGCGTAACCGCTTCTTGATACCATTCCTCAATGTAGTCTTTGGTATGCATTCTAGATCCTTTGTCCATAAATGGTTAGTAAAAACAAAAACAAATAAAATAAACTCTAAACTAGAAGTTAGTTCCTATGCACACTTCCCCGGCAACAACGCCAAAATGTTGGGGCAAAGTGATTGCCTATCATTTAATTTGTCAACCTGGGGGTTTCGTAAACTTGTGAAGCATGCGTGCACTGTATGTGTTAGAAATTGTCTTTCAGTTTAGATCAATTTAACTACAAAATAATGAAAACCAATTCATCTAATCCATGAAATCAAATAATGAAAATGAAATTCAATTAACTTGTGAAATCAAAAACAGCGAATGTATACTTAGTTACTCCAGCATTCAATTATGAAGTGTTACCTTCTTGAGATGATGTGTAAGCAACTATTTATACTTTAACTTGTAATGTCCTAAAAAAAAAGTAAAGTGTGCATAAAATAACTCAGTAATTGCATGTATTAAATATTCAATCATTCAATGTTGAAATATGATTAAATCAATTTCTTAAAATGATCTTTAGGAATATCAGTTAATGAAATTAAATGAGGATCTTAAAAGCAAAGATTAGAAACATGAAAAAGTAAAGCTCAATGATTGCATTGGTTGAACATTCAATCACCCAATTTGAAGTCACCTTCTTGGCCTGATCCTTTATTCAATTATACAATGAATTGATGGTTTGATCTAAGAAAGTAAATAACAGAACATGAAAGGAAACTAAATAACTATGAGCCCTTGCCTCAAACTTAATCCAATTAGAAAATACATAAGTCTTCCCTATTGAAATGTTTTAGAAAAGAAAAGATTACATAGTCATTCTAAAACTAATACTAAGAAAGCAAATGAACTTTAATCTATAATAGCAATTAATTCTCACAGTCATTAGATGGCCATTCCAATGGTGTATGAGGATGGCAAGTGAAGAAGCTCCATACGCAAGCAAAATTAAATCTTCAAATCCCCAAGTATGAACTCCAAATTCTCTATTAAAAACATGAGCATTTCTCCAAATTTACACATACCTTTCAAAGGAGAAGGCTCTCCTATTTATACAAAAACATAAGAAGCTATGAGGATCCACTAAAATCTCATATAGTTACAACCAAATGGCTCATAATGAGACACATATCCCCTAAGTGTCTCAGAGAGTTCTAATCCAAATAAGAAATGATGAGACACCTCATAGAGTTACAGTCCAAATAGGGTACATATCCTTCTTTGACCTTTATCCAAATCTCCTTTGAAGGGAATTCGAATTTGAGCATGGGAGGCCACATAAGGGTGCCTTGGAAGCTTCCAAATGACCTACACATGTCATGAAACTCAAGCCACAGATATAGATACATGAAACCATGTTAATTTCCTAGTTTTTAATCATAAATTCACTTTAAACACATAAAATAAATAACTTGGTAAATAAGGATCCTAACCCATATATTTATGAAAATGGTGGCTAATGAAAGGTTATATCGTTATGGAGTTGTGACATGTGAGTGAAATGGTGGTGATAAAGATGAAAGTGGATGTCATTTGAAGACATTTTGGAGGCCCAACAGTCATGTATGACACCTCAAATGACCATAAATGATTGTCAAGGGGATATTTGGCCTTTAAGTGGGGACGTGGGCATCATAAGGAGATTTTGAGTACTAGGTATGGGTCTTGTGTCCTTGGACATAATCGAGGGAGGAAACATGGGCCTTATGTCTCAAAGCAAGCTTCTAGGCATCTAGGACAATGAATGACATGTCGAACAACCACACAGGGCCTTTCTAGGGTATCCTTGTTCTTTGGATGGAGATAATGACTTGGTGCTGAGTTGGAAAGCCTATATAGTTGTTTGGGGGATGTCGAAGCCAAAGGATCAGAAACACATGCACATTTCTAAGAACATGAGTGCATTTATATGTGTGTGTGCATACATTCCTGCACATCTTATTGCCACTTTTTTAACCATCAACTTTGTGGAAGCAACTATTGCACAAACTAAAAGCTACTATTAATGTAGATATGCAAATGCAAATATTTATATTTGGTAATTATTATTTTTTACAAGGACAAAAAATATTAGAATATTTTCCTTTATATTCATAGGATATTTGTTACGAGATTTGCAATAATAAGAATTACAGAATTTATATTTACACATTTTTATATCCTTTTATTTTGAAAATGTCTCCACTTGCATTTTTATATCCTGTTATTTTGGTTGTATTTTAACATATCATTTATATCTTTCCATATTTGTTTTATTAAGAAGTTGAATAGACGAGCTACTCAAACTTTTATTTTGAATCCATTACTTTTGTGCTATACTTGTTTATAGGTGAAACAATGTATCATCATATGCATCTCATTTTCAACTTCTCTCTATACATATAAAGGAGAGTGATTTTTCTTTATTAGAACCTAATTTGAGCTGACATATTAAACATATTTACATATAGAGATTCTCTTTTGGAGGAATGGTTATTATGTAAATCTTCCATTAATAAAATCTCATCACAAAGATCTTGTTATGACTTCTCTAAAACTTTTTTAATCACTACATATCATAAGTTATAGTGCTAATTGGAACTCTACATCCATTGAGGCTTGCTTACGAGATTGGATGTTTGTAAACCACCAATTCGGTGCTCTAGCTTTATTCATATTTTGTGGAATTTGGAGATCTAGAAATGTTTACATGTTTGAAAACAGATCACAGGGCATAATGTCAAAGAATCAAGGCTCGAGGACATCAAGGGACCTTTTAGGCACATCCAACTCACTGATATTTGGGGTAGATTCCCAGCTAGTTTATTCGATGGGGCGTCTTGTATGAAATTGTGTGGAAGTGGGGCACACATTATTATTAGGCCTCAACTTTACTTTATATATTTTATTATCATAATATATTTGTTTTCATCTATATATTTTATTATGATAATATATAAAATATTATGAATGGTCAGAAACCTGTAGATTAACTGTATCGGCGTCAAAATCTGGCAATATAATTTCAAGATCTTTTGTTGTTTAAAATGAATTTTTGAATGCACAAATAGATTCAACACCCTTGAAAACCTTTGGAGCACTCGAATTATGCAAATTAAACAATTTAAACTCAAGTTTTTAAAAATCTCTATTTGATTTTTAAAAATATGTAATAAAGAGACAACTCCAAGCATGTAAATAGCACAACTTAAGTATAAATAATAACAAAAACAAAAACAAGTTGCAAGTGATTAGGACATCGCCCACCATACAATGCACATATTTTCATATCATATTTTAAATACATATTTTAAGCTCAACAGTCACATTGGACTCTATGCCGATGTTAAAGAGAGAAAAAATGCAGATCATATTTTAAATACACATTTTAATCTCAATTGCTACATTAGGCTCTATGTGCATGCTAGTGACGGATTTGAAATTAGGCACAACTTGTGAAATCCTTGAAATCCAATATATATTATCACATTTACATGACATTTTCGGCAACAACAAGAGTGGAGGGCGGAAGATTGGAGAGTATCTACCTTTCATGGCTGGGAGATGGTAGATGGTGGGCATTTACATAGCAAGAGTGGAGAGAGGAAGATCGGAGAGATGGTGGGATTATTTTTGGTTGGAGCTTGGTGGAGAAGGAGATTGGAGAAGGGTTGAAAAAATTAGATAGTAGAGTCGGACATATTTTGAGGTTTGTTAGGTTTGCATTTTAATACTCTGTGTTTTCTTTTCTTTCTAGAGCATGGCCATGCTTAATTTATGTCTACATTTTCTTTTCCTTTTTATTTATTTTGTTTCTGTTCATTTTATTTTCCTTACTAGTCTAGATTTGGGTTTGTTTGTTTTTCTTTTGGTTATGGTTTAAGAGGTTGTTACTTGTTTGTTGGGGTCAAGAGGGTTAAGAGGGAGGGCGATGTTGCAATGAATATGAGTTGGGATGATTGATTTATGTTGGATTGTGTTATATTCTTTCCACGACTAGCCCATGTAGTTAACTAGGAGGTTAGAGGGGGGGCAGAGCCCCCACTTCGTTGCGCCAATTGTGCAGCAATGGGGTCACAGGGTGGGTAATAGGCCCCCCTGTCCAGGGGGTTTGAGGGGGGTGGCCAGCACCCTAGGGAAATTTTTTTGGACCCTATATTAGGTTGGGTGGACCTACCTATGGTTTTGGACGCGATGGTTTTCGGTCCATTGTATTGGATGCTTCGGCATGTATAAATATATATTGTAACATTGAAAGGAACATAATGAAAAATCAATCTAGTAGTCCTGGTTTTGGGATCTAGGGGAAAATCTTTGTGTATATGTGTTTTATGTGTTATTCTCTCGCATTTTTTATTTTCTGTGTTTTAGAATTCGTATGCAGGTAATTTTTGTATAGGTTTAAAACCTACATTTGGTATCAGAATTGTTTTGGCTTCAAGGGGACGCCTTTGTTGCTGAGGGTTTCGCTCGGGCCTATGGTAGACCTTGTTCAGTGGGAGATTTGAGGGATAGATTCTGGTGGTCAAAGAAGATGGCGAGCAGTGGAAAGATAGAGATCGAGAAATTTAATGGTCGGAGTTTTGAGTTATGGAAACTCAAGATGGAGGATCTGTTGGTAGATAAAGATCA
The DNA here is from genome assembly GCA_000404065.3 of Pinus taeda. Taxonomy (NCBI): domain Eukaryota; kingdom Viridiplantae; phylum Streptophyta; class Pinopsida; order Pinales; family Pinaceae; genus Pinus; species Pinus taeda. The sequence goes on along the minus strand of APFE031436830.1, from coordinate 60,818 downwards.
GTGAATCACTGTAGATCCGAGTATTAAACCAACGGGAGTGTCCAATAAAGAATGGAAGAATTTGGATCGGAAGGCAAAGAGCATGATACGATTGTGTGTATCAGATTTAGTATTGCTGAATGTATCAGGGGAAAGCTATGGCTAAGGCTTTGTGGGACAAGTTAGGGAATTTATACCAATCTAAGTCTCTGGTGAATAAATTGTTCCTACGGAAAATGCTATATAACCTGAGGATGAAAGATGGAGACTCAGTGACAGAGCATCTGAATGCATTTATACTGTGGTAAGTTAGTTATTATCTATTAATATTAAAATTTCATATGAAGATAATTGCATCAGTTTTCTGTGTTCTCTACCAAATTCATGGGATAGTCTGGCTATTGCAATAGGTAGCAATGCAACTGCCTTGCAGTTTGATGAAATAGTCTCATCCTTGCTGATGAAGGAGATGAGACGGAAAAATATGGAGAGCCAGAATGGTGATGCCTTGTCTGTATGAGGACGATCCCAAAAATAAGTCATCAAGTGGGAGAGATAAATCTTGAGGGAGATCTAAACCTCCAAGAAAACCTGTAAATGTGGTTTGCTGGAAATGTGGAAAGGAAGAGCACTACAAAAGGGATTGTAAATCTAAAGCTCCTGACAAAGGAAAGGGATCTAATGATGCTCCTTCTGCAGAGGCGAAAACCACCTTAGATGAAGGTGGGGATGTGTACTTGGCTTCTTCAAGAACACATGTAGATCATGAGGCATGGTTGATTGACTTAGGTGCATCCTTTCACTTCACTCCCCATAGAGAGTGGTTTTGCGAGTATGAAAAATACGATGGCAGTGATGTCTTCTTAGGGGATGATAAGAAGGCTAGAAATGTTGGTCGCGGAAAAGTAAAGTTGAAGTTGCAAGGTGGAAGGATTAGAACACTTCCAAGTGCTCTGCATATTCCCGCATTGGCCAGAAATCTTATTTTTGTAAGCAAGCTGGATGATGCAGGTGTAAAAATAGTGTTCGAGAAAGATACCTGCAAGATGGTTCGGGGAGCGCTGGTATTGATGCGGGGAGTTTCAGATTGGAACTTTGTACAAGCTGCAAGGTAGCACTATTATTGATGAGTGCAACAGTTTTGTGGTTCCTGGAAGTGGAGCGGAAAATCTAATGGTCTTTGGAGAAAAGACCATGTTATGGCATCAAAGGCTTGGACATATTGGAGAGAAGGGACTTTGAATACTTCATGGTAAAGGTATGGTAGAGGGTATGACTAATGGCTCTCTGGATTTTGATTTCTGTGAAAATTGTGTATATGGAAAGCAGAATCGGGTGAGTTTCCCCTCTAGTGGTAAGAGGGCGAAATAGATATTAGAGCTTGTGCACAGTGATGTGTTT
>APFE031436830.1:30248-56680 GCA_000404065.3 Pinus taeda | reverse complement strand
CCCCCCCCCCCTCTTATTGCATCGATTGTGCAGTAGAGGGGGTCATAGGGGGTACCCGCCCCCCAAATTTTTTTTGGAGCCTATATTAGGTTGGGCAAACCTACCTATGGTTTTGGACGCAGTGGTTTTCGATCCATGGTATTGGATGCTTCACCATGCATAAATATGTATTGTAACATTGAAAGGAACATAACAAAAAACCAATATGGTAGTCCCGGTTTTGGGATCCGGGGGAAAATCTCTATGTATATGTGTTTTATGTGTTATTCTCTTGCATTGTTTATTTTCTATGTTTTAGAATTCATATGTAGGTAATTTATGTACGAGGTTAAAACCTACAATTTAATTGTGAAGACTGAGAAAGTAAGTATTGTTTTATTTAGTTGTTATTTAAATTTTTGATGGTAGTAATCTATTATCTGAATTTTCGGATTACAGTGTATTCCAATGTCTCATGGATAGATTAGTGCTTTTTACAAGACATTTTTTCATATTTTTTTATTTGGGTTAACTTGTGTTGTTTTCTCTTGAGGTGTAGATGAAGAACTATATGACCAATAAATAGTCGTGGAAAACACATTGCCTGTGTATTTTTTAGATTACAGGTGAGCATTAACTTTAACTTTTGGTTTCTCTCATATTTCATCTCTAAGATTTAATGGGGATAAGGTAGGTGTACTTAATAAGATTAGGGTTTAGATACATACTTACTATGGTTTTAGTTAAAAGTTTATTGTTCCTAATTTTGTTTGCATGTAAGGGTTGGGAAAGATTTCATAATCTTTGATGTGTTTGGTTCTTCAATGTCTCTAGTATTTTTTTGGTACTGTTTATCTCAATATGTTTTATTTTTTAGTATGGTTTATCAAAGTTCAATATTTTGATACTAATTTAGTGTTAGCATAAAACCCTTTAATGTTCAAATCTAAAGAAGGTTTTAGGGTTTCCAAAAATTTCTTCCTATAAATTGTTTCTAGAAGTTCAGTGCTCAAGTAAATTTTTATTGCAATTCTATTAGAGTTCTTTTCCTCTAATATTTCATAATCTATGATGTGTTGTGTTCTTCAATGTCTTTGGGTTTTATTTTTTTGGTACTGTTTATCTCAATAGGGTTTTATTTTTTAATATTGTTTATCAAACTTCAATATATCGGTGTTGATTTAGCATTAGCATAAAATCCTCTAATGCTCAAGCCTAAAGAAGATTTTGGGGTATCTAGAATTTTCTTCTTATAAACTTTTTGTAGAAGTTCAATATGTAAGTAAAATTTTATTTCAATTCAATTATAGTTATTTTCCTCTAATATTTCATAACCTTTGGTGTGCTTGGTTCTTTAATCTGTGTTTTATTTATTTTTTCTCAAATCTTTCATAAGCTTTGATGTGTTTCATTCTTCAACGTCTCTATGTTTTGTTTTTTTTATACTGTTTATCTCAATAGGGTTTAATTTTTTAGTATTGTTTATAAAACTTCAATATATTGGTGCTCATTTAGCATTAGCATAAAACCCTCTAATGCTCAAGTCTAAAGAAGATTTTGGGGTTTCCAGATTTTTCTTCTTAGAAACATTTTGTAGAAGTTCAATACCCAAGTAAAATTTTATTGCAATTGTATTAGAGTTCCTTTCCTCTAATCTTTCATAATCTTTGATGTGTTTGGTTCTTCAATATTTTGGGTTTTACTTTTTTCATATTGTTTATCTCAATAGGGTTTTATTTTTTAGTATTGTTTAGTGAGGCAAACATAAAATAGAGGACATTGAGATGGAAATTCTCCTCTATCCCCTGGAGTTGCCCTCCTCCCCTTTTTACAGGGGATAAATAAATCACCTACCTAGGGCAAGCAATAAATCCTTAATTCCTTGAAAAAGTGGGGGAACAAACTATAGAAAAACTAAAGAAGGAAAACTAAGAGAGTAAGTAAGAAATACTCCCTCACCTATCTCATTAAGGAAGGTTGTATTCATACACCTATTCATTCAACTAAGTAAGCTTATCTAGAAAGATAGGTTAGGAAACTGATTCAGCCTTACCCTCTCATTTAGCTACACTCTCACATACTCATTAAGCTTAGAAAATAAGGTTGAAATCACTCATTAAGAAGGTTGGTAAAATAAGCCTTATCCTCTTCCTCATTCCATTAAGCTTAATAGAAAGTAAGGAAGGATAGGCATAAGCCATTAAATAAACATGTATTCAATTAATGGTGTTATCAATATCTAGATTTTATAGCCAATCACCAAGTATGTATTCAATTTTCTTTTACTACTATATCATATACTTAAGTAAGACATTTATGGTGCGTCTATAGTCTCTTATGTTGAGTACTAGTGGTTAAGCTCACTAAGAGCTGGTATAATGTGAACTCGTAATCCATACACTTGCGTTAGATACTTGTAAATCGTAATTGCCATGATTAATTTATCTAACTACTAATATTATCTCTTACGTACTAATTCCATTAACATCAATTAATCATTCATCATCTATATCCAGTTTAGCAATATCTGGTACTGGTAGCATTTCACCATAAGTGGCTATGTTTTTCTTGTGTATAGAATAAGATATAAGCTTGCTCATATTTTCAGATGCCTATTTATCATAGCTTTCTTATATACTGCTTTTACGAGGATATATCGTAAATCCCATGTGTTGTACTAGTAACATGCCTAGAACCTTGGATGTTATAGGTACCCTAGCAATATGATTCAAGTAAATATGTGATCGATTAAGCACGAGGAATAATGGAATAGCCATGAAGAAAAAAGAGAGGCATGAGAGCAGGTATAACATGAGCACTAAGCAAATTAACCACGTGTTAATACTGGTGCTTAATGATAGACATATTACTATTTAGACAAAGGCTAATATTACAAATAATTCTGCATTGCATGATCAGATCCACAATAGCCTATTTATCTTTGCAATATATAGATAATGTTAGTGTTTGACTTAACTAGTATAACCATTATTTTGAGTCAATTAACCTGTCCATACATCACATATGCTTGGATTAACTAGACATATAACTAAGGGTAGGTTAAGAGTTGAATTACGTGGCTATCGTGTACACTTCAACAAATTAAGCTATTAGAAGATTACTCATAAATGTGTCATTTATGCTAGTCGTATGTAGTAGTGGGTTAGTTACAAGCGAGTTACGTCATATGAGTCCATCATTATATAGATAAATAAGCAACTTGGTACCATTACTCTAGTAGGTGCTCATGTTCACACTCCACGAGGCTTAGTGGACTCAGTAAAACTAGCAAATAATCTTCTAGATAGATGCTACATGAGATAATAGAACTACTACGCAGTGAGTGATCAGAGTGTAATACCCGTTTTAATGGAACATAAGTGAGTTCTTAGCCCTATCTATAGCTTGTTCTTAGTATGCTTAAGTTGCTTTGTGATGTATAACACTTGCTACTATGTTAATTGAGCTCTAGTGGTTCACACTATTATGTGGTTTAGTAATTGAGATTAGCGTAGAATTACACCTTACCCTGACACCAATCTCTAGACTCATGTACTAGTATTAAAAAGTTAGCCAAGGTGTGATTCAAGTCAACAAGACTGAATAGAATGACTTGTAAATAACCCCAGGTAATCAATAGTACTACGTATAATAGCTAACATGAAAACTATGATGTAATTACATGCATATCATAGCCAATTAATGTAATACCAAGGGCATACACTGGAGTTGTGGCCAATATATTAGTATCTACTGAGTATAATATAAACCACGGGGCTAGTGACAGGGTAATATGGAGTACAATCAATTGCTCCAGTCACTCAGGATAAAACTATTACAACACTAACGCGTGTTAATTAAGAGTACGTGTAAGGATGGGAATAGTGATGCTTTATATAGCAGTTAGCACATAACTCTTGTATTTCTATGGTTTATATCATAGACCGATTGTACTTATTACGATTCAAATTTTCCCATTATGTACCTTAACAATATACTATGGACGTACGAGGTAATCAAGAGTAATATGGCTTTATAGCGTACTCATTGATAAAGAGTGAGTATAACTGGTGTTATCGGTTGAACTTCTCCACTTGAATACTGTAATTTCACCCTAGTGGTAGTATAAACGTAGTAAGCTTAATGATCCATCCTAACCATGCCTACCTGATAAGTAAGTGTTGACCTTACTGAATTAAGTAGTATAATGCTTAGAGGCATTAATATTCAGTATGATTACCATATCCATGTTGTTATATACTCGTTAAAAACTTAGAGCTATATGTTACGGGTAGAAATAACTAATGTTATTACAGGGAAAGGCTCATGCATGTCGTATTATCAAACTTCAATATATTGGGGCCTCATGCATGTCGTATTATCAAACTTCAATATATTGGGGGCTCATGCATGTCGTATTATCAAACTTCAATATATTGGGGGCTTGTGCATGTCATATTATCAAACTTCAATATATTGGTGTTGATTTAGCATTAGTATAAAACTTTCTAATGCTCAAGTCTAAAGAATATTTTGGGATTTCCATAATTTTCTTCTTAGAAACCTTTTTCTTTTGTAGAAGTTCAATATGCAAATAAAATTTTATTGCAATTTTATTAGAGTTCTTTTTCTTCCTACATTTTGCAAACAAATTTTGGTTATTGGACGTTTAAATGTAAAGAGTGACCCACAATCCAAGTCATGTTGAGCTTATAAACTATAACAGGTTGAGCTTATTTGGAGTGAGATTATTAACCATTCAGTGACTTGTAACAATCAATTCTAGCATAAGACCTTCTAATGTTTAAACTTATAGAAATTTTTTGGTTTGCACAATTTTCTTTTTCGACACTATTTGTAGAAATTCAATAAGTGAGTTAAATTTTATTATAATTCTTTTAGTCCCTGCACTTTTGTAAACAGAGAATTTGGTCATTGGATGTTTCTTGTTTAGATTAGTGCTAGATAATCCATGCCATGTTGAGTTTATAAACTAATACGCTAAGCTTACACAGGTTTGGGGTCAAATTATTAACCATTCCATTATCTGTAACAATGATATTCATCAATCTCCATTTATTATTTTTCTCAACTAGCTTGAACAAGGTGTAAGGAGTATGGATAGACTTGCTAGTCCTAAGGAATAGTGCTCCCAGGTCACACTTGCATTAGATGGAAACACATCAAGTAGGAAAATGCACACTGAAGCAAGACCTGTAGGAAGACATTTGGATTAGACAAGAACACATTATGTAAGCAAACACATCTAATCAAGACCTATTTAAAAAAATATGGTTTCACAAATCATGGCCTTGCCTATCTAAGTTTAAGCAAGTCACCTGGGACGAACTGGCACTAAGTGTGCTTGGGGCTTACCTAGGATAGCTAAGGAAAGAAGGTTCAAATACTTGACAAGGGTTTGCACCTTTGTTTACTCTGAGGTGGGACAAATCCTAGGTATGTGATTTGTTCTAATAAGTAGTTCATGGTAAGCTCTTTCCTTTCATTCTACATAATATTAACCTGAAGCAAATTAGTATACCTTTGTCCAAAATCAATCCCTACATAAATGGTTTGGAAAAGGTTGAAAAGAAATGTAGTTACTACACTTTCCTTCCTATTCAGTCTACTACTGGAAACATTTATGTAACCGAGGCCCGTAAAAATGCCTTCTAGGTTTTTTCAATGTAAGAGAGTAATAAACTAGCATTTGTGCTTTTAATTCCCTTGCATATTGATATTAGATGGATAGAAACCCAACTTGTTCCTTATGTTTCTATTGTGTTTATTTATGCCAATGACAACTAGTCTTAGAGAGTAATACTGGTAAGACTGGAGTATCCTATATCTGTTGATAATCTCCCTTTAGGGGTAGACGTAGTCAAAGTCAAGGCAATTAGCCTATCTCCCAAACCTAAGAAAATATTCTCTTTGTTGGCTTGTGGGGGGCTGACCCAGGTTCGGAGTTAATTAGCCAAACAAATCCCTGTACTATTGGCCCTTTCGGCAATAGCCTGCAAAGCACAGACTGAGGTCTCACTCGAAGCAGTATGGGGGGATGTTGGAACCAAGTTTTTGCACCCTTGAGATGTCTCAGGGGTCACTTTAGTCCAACTGTGAATACCTTCGTGCAAGTCACTTCATGCACTATCGTGACTTGCGAGGCCTTCGGGATCTGTTATAATCACCTTTGCGCAGCCCTAACCAGGGGCTGAGGTACTTTCACGGTGTTAAAGTAGTGATCTATGCTACTTCCCCAAGTTACACCATGTATCTTACTTATCTTCTTATAATAGTTAGTTATCTTCGTGTAAACAGACACTTTATCTTATCTTCCCTTTATCAACACATTCATATAAGTTCGCACATCATATAGACAATAGAAATGCAATTTATATCTGATACATTCAATGCACAAAACAAGAAAAAGATACACGTAAATGAAGTAAAACTTCTCTTTATTACTTCTCCAAAGGTTACAGACTCGACTCGCCTTGCGCACTCAGCTGCAGGGGTCCACGCACTTAGCTGCGGACTACTAAGCCTCTACACACTCAGCTGTAGAGCCTTCTCCTACTCTACGACCCAAAGACTCAACTCTACACTTAGATGAGACTCACTTCTTCATCTATTCATTCATGATTCTACTTCTTTTCTTCTTCCCTTTACAACTTAGAGCCTCGCTCTATTTATACAATCCCATGGTCTGCAAACCATGGGTAGATTTCTAAAGTCGACATTATATTACAAAAATGAGGGCGGACAACACTATGACTCATTTACAATCTTCACGCTCCGCGCCCATAAAACACGGTTCTTTACATCATATTTAGCCAAAATCTGGGCTTTAAGCCCCAAAACTTCCCTTAGGGGATCTCGCACCCAACAGGCCCCCAACACAAACATCGTGACTCGCCCTCAAGTCACTCTATCAATGCGGAGATCTTCGCGCGGAGACCTCCCAACTCTACTCGAACTGCTGCAAGATCGACAACGCACTGAGCAGCTACCTGTTGTATCTCCTGCACACGTTGTTCAAAGATTGTTGTAGCTGAACTACTACCCTACACCTGTTTATAGTCCCACACCTCCTTTCAGCTGCATGGTGCGCTAAGACTATGCTTTTGTCAATTAGTTAGATAGTCGGGCCACCCATGTATGGCTTCAACTGACTGTGATTCACTTTTCCTTGGAAAGGTTCTCCATTTAACTTTACCAATTGCACCATGCCTCCGTCTGTGACCTCCTTAATAACATACGGTCCTAGCCAATGCATTCTGGATTTTCCTGGGAATTTATCAAAATTACTATCATACAGTAACAACGAATCGTTCACCTTGAAGGTGCGCAATTTAATATGTCGATCATGCCAGGCCTTTTCGTGTTGCTTTTGTACCTATTGGTGAAAGCCAGCCAAAAATCGTTCTTCCTCGAGTTCCTCCAACTACGCGAGTCTTTCCTCCAGGGCTCCATAGTCTATCATACCGATGAGTGCTGCTATGCGCAAACTAGACACGATGTATTCCATCGACATTATGGCTTCCACTCCATAGACCAGCCGGAAAGGTGTTTGTCTCGTCAATTTCTTACATGTCATCCTATAAGCCCATAATACTGCAAGTACGCGCAGATCACAATCACTTCATTATGCATTGCATACATTGGTCAGCGCAGTCTCCAATACTTTGTTAAATGCTTCTATTGTCTTGTTAGCTTGTGGGTGATACAGTGTGATTTTCTGATGATACACTTGAAACTCTTCTGTCAGCGCGCTGATCATCTTGTTCAGGAAATGTGTACCGTGGTCACTCATCAATATCTTGGGACATCCAAATCATGTCAATACGTGTTCAAACAGGAACTTTGCGGCTGTGACGGCCATGCAATCTTTTACCAGTTGCGCTTCTGTCCAACGAGTCAAGTACTCTGTCGCAGTGATAATATATCTCGCACCCGTTTTTCCTTGAGGTTTGATAGGTCCTACGAAGTCGATCGCCCGCTTTTCAAAGGGTTGTAGTGTCATCTGCAGATTCAAAGGCATCTCTTCCCTCCACGATGGTTTACCTATTCTTTGACATACATCATAGATCTTGCAATGGGCTTTTGAATCCTAATGAAGGGTCGGCCACCACAACCCTGCGCGGAGAATCTTATGCGCAATTGCTCTCCCAACATAGTGTCCTCCCGCAGCACCCCCATGTGTGTCCGCGAGGATATGGCTTTGTTCAAATTCAGGTACATACCTTCACAGTATCTCATCATTGCCCATCTTATATAGGTGCCCCATAATGACAGAAAAATCGGTCGCCCGCACCACTAGTTCCTTCTTCTACTGGATGGAGTACTCTTTTGGCGCAATTCTAGTTGTGAGAAAGTGAATTATATCTTCAAAATTTCCATCCGCTACGTGCACAACAAAGAGTTGTACGTCGAGTAATCATTCCTCTAGACTAGTAGGTTCTTCTCCTGTCTCAATGTGCGACATGTGATCCGATCCTGCGTTCAATCGTTCAGGTTTCACAACAACTTCAAAATCATATTCTTGGAACAATAGAAGCCATCTACATATATGCCCCCCCAACACAGGCTTATTAACCAAGTATTTCAGTGCGGAATGATCTGTGTACATTTTGAAGTGTCCCCCTAGCAAGTAGCGTCAATATTTCTGGAGCACATACACCATAGCCAGTCCCTCGCATTTAGTGGTGGAATAGTTCTTTTTTGCTTTAGACAATATGCGACTCAAGAATGTGATAGGGTGATCCAAGCCCTATCCACCATCCTGTGTTAGTACTGATCACAGCGCTATACATGATGTGTCAACATGGACATGAAACTCCTCATCTCAGTTTGGGAAGACTAGGATCAGCACAGTGACCATCTTTTCTTTCAATACATCCAGGCTTTTCTTACAGTCATCGTTCCAGCAGAATGTGACATCTTTTTTCAACATCTTCTCCATCGGCACTGTGATCTAGGCACATCTTTTGATGAACTTCCTGTAGTACCCCATATGTCCTAGGGTAGCGTGCAACTGTTTCACACTTTGCGACACTTCCAAATTCAGAATCATCGCAATAATCTACCATCAGTCCATGTCTTCAAACCACATGTCCCAATAGGTTCCCAAAAGAAATGAGGAATGTACACTTCTTGAGGTTAAGTTTCATTCAGTATCTTCGATAGGTATCCAACATCAAGCGTAAGCTTGCTACATGGTGCTTAACTAGCCCAAATATGGTTCAATCATCAAAATAAACCTCTAGGAACTTGTGGATATATTCCTTGAACGTTGCAACAACCACACGCAAAAATATGGTCGGTGCATTCTTCAACCCAAATGGCATAACAATGTATTGAAAGCAACCCCACTCAGTCGTGAAGGTTGTCTTGCTCCTATCTTCCAGCACGATTTTGATCTGGTGGTACCCTGAGAACCCATCAGTGAAAGAATATGCTTCCTGCCCACCGACATTGTCCAACACTTCATCAGTGAACGGAGTTGGGAATGGATCATGCACACACGCGTCATTCAATTTCCTAAGATCCACGCATATTCTTATCTCATCGTTCTACTTCTTTTCCTGCACCACCATAGGGCTTACCCAATCAGATTCTTCCACCGGCTCAATGATTCTTGCTACGAGCATTTTATCTAGTTCTATGTGGACCTTCTCCTTGTATTTTGAATTTAAGTGGTAAGGACTCTGCTTAATTGGCTTCGCGTCGGGCTTTATTGTGATCCTCATCATTCCTAAATCTCCGATGATTCCCTTTAAATCCGTAAACTTGGTCAAGAATAAGTCCTGGTACACACGAAGTAACTCAATGACCTTCCACCATCACGTCGTCCGAGTAGTCGCCGAGCGTTGCAAACTTAGGTTCGGCCTTCGTACCAATGTTCACTTACTTTGTCTTTACTGGCGTGGTTATGTCAGGGTTCTCAATCTGTGGTCCTTGAACCTCGCGATGGCCTTCTGTTTCTGGAATGTTAAGTTTCCGCGAATCCTCATCTTCTTCTTTAGCATTTATATTATAACATTCTAGAGCGCAGCTCAGCTGAGTAGCCCATTCAGGCTGAATCGATTCTACCGACTCCTATGGTATCCTAAAGATAGATACTTTTACCTCTTGTAGCACGTCATCAGTGCTGTCCCACCAGCGATCCTCAAAAGTGAAGGTTAACAGGAACCCTTTGCGCAGGATATCCCATTCACCTGTCCCATGGCAGAGCTCCATTTCTATATACCAGTTCATGGGTATAACATCTAGGGTATGACAGAACATGTGCACCCACTCAGGTTGTCACTTTTCTCCATAGACCTTTGTCCACTTGGCCAGGTGCACGCGAGATCATCCCATCCATCATACTTGTCTGTTAGTTGCATCTTATGCTTCCCAAAATGCATGCACATCATTCTCCTACATTCGCGTCAGTCCTCAAAGCTTGCTTGGTGTGTACCCCACCACCTTGTAGGTGTAGCACGCAGTACCCACTTCAAAACCTAGAAGCGTTTATTTTCCGACACTTCTCTTTCAAACTTATCTAGGAAAGTATCTACCTCACTTAACCCATCATAAGTAGGCAGATCCCTCACTTCTATCGATACGCAGCGCATCGATCTTGTTATCCTATTACAGTTCAGCATGGTTACCTCGTGTAACCAATTCTGCATCGCTCTATCTCCTCATCTGAATCTGACATACAAGAGCTTTTGCGTTCCCTTGAGATCCGTCCGTCCGTGGTGGGATTTACCCAGTCTTGGTCTTACGCGGTTATTTTATAGATGCAGTCCAAATCATCGTCACTTTCATAATTGCGCACCGGCTCTATATAGCGTGATCCTTCAGCGAGGTCTAAAGGTATAGCTACGCGTAGTGAATTCTTTTCAAAAATCATCTTGTGTTTCTTCAGATTAATCACCTCGTTCATGTCAGTAGCCTAATCAATTCCTAAGAGCGCGGGGTAGGGATTGTTGTCATCAACAATCTTTATCACTTCAAAGTCTACTAGTGCGCTCACTCCCTCAATATCCACGGTGATTCCCTTCAATATTCCCATAGGTATTTTTTTCTGTTGGTTTGTCGTTTGCAGCTGAATAGGAGACCATTGCAACATAGGCCTCCCCATGTGCTCCCATGTCTGCTTCGGAAGAACGTTCGTGTCTGATCCTAAATCTAGAATTACTTGGTCCATCTCATATTCTCGAATTTGCGTGGTTAACCTCATTTCTATTCTCATCCTCGTCGTATGCTTTCCAATCTTCTGGAGTACACGTGGTTCTCCTGGCAAGGTCCCAGCACATTTGTTAATGAGTTCCTGAAGTCCCTTTACAGCCTTATTGTCACGTAGTAGCTTCATGCATGTTTCCAGGAATGTTGTAAGCATAGATGGGTCCATTTCCGACTCCAGCCTATCTTTGCTTCCTGAAGTGGAGGCATCAGCGAAGCTCTTCTTAGCTTCCATGAAGGTTTCCTTAGTGCGCTCCAAATCAAACTTTGCTTCTTTCATCGAAGCCTTACGAACCCAAGTAGTATCTTCGGGTTGTTTTCCTTTATCATCTCCTGTCGTGATTCCACTTCGGAGCACAATGTTCACATTTGGATCTTCCTCGTGCGGCTCACACCTCATCATCTGTAGGTTTTGAGGTGGGGGAGGTGGTAGCGCTCCCTTGTCACGTATCCTAGCTATCAGTGTAGGACAATCTTCCATTTCATGATGAAACAAGGTACATTACAGACATGATGGACACATTGGGTTCGTACAATCATGAGCATAGTGTCTTAGCTGTCCATAATTGTAGCATATCAGCTATCCGCAACCTCTTCCAGGTCCTCCTCCACCTCGGCCTCGTCTACACCCCTGAAATCCTATTCGCGCCACTCCTGCATTCTAGTCTAGGGGCCACATTTCAGCCTGAACTCTATAGGTGGGAGTTCTATCCATCATCAGCTCATATCTTCTACAAGTGTGCTCAACATGTCCAACCAATCTACAAAAATTACAGAACAACTGTTGCGAATTCTGTGTGTACTTTTGTAACAAATGGCAATTGTATGTAGCATGCTTTCCTCCTATTTGACAAATCGTGCACCACAAAGCAGGTGTCACGCTAGGTCATGCTTGCGCTTCTAGCCTTAACGCCATCGATCCCCCTCTCACGAGGTTATTTACGAATACGAGGCAATGGTCCTTATCATGACCCTGACCCTTGCATTTTACGCACCATACTTCTTCGCACACTTCCCAGCAAGCTATCATGTCCTGTTTCAGACTCTACATCTCAAGGCATAAGTTTTTCAACTGCGTGTGGATCCTCTGAACTCCCAAGTTAGGATCCTTCATCAGGGTCTCATGCAACCTCATCGCAATCTCCAAGGCCTCTGCCTGAGTCGTTAACCTGTGTTGCGATAGCGCGTTCCTCAAATGCGGCATTAGTGATGCTACAAACCATTCGCGGTGTTGTCCATCCGTCAAAGTCATATTAGCTTCGTGAATCATGCACTTCGGCCTCTCATCTAGCTCCCAAGGAGTCTCGCCTGGTAGCATTGTGATCTCTTTGAATCCAATGATCGACTACACTTCTGACTTTGGCCTACTAAATTCTTTGTTTAGCGCAATTTGGATATCCACGATTCCCACATTCGGATTGTCATTAGAATGTTTAATATACCGGATCAGTGTGTAGTCCTGCAGGGCACTGACCAACATTGCTTTCTTTATATTATCATCTGTAACTCCATGTGCTTCCCATATGGCCCTTATCACGAACCAAAACTGGTCCGATCTTCATTTCCTACTCCCTTGAAGACAGCCAACTTTATCGCGCTTTCCATATTGACTCACAGTGGTGGCGGAGGTGGTATGGGTGAAGACAGAGGTGAAGGTGATGAAACTGGTGGTGGTGTGGGTGGGGGTGGTATGTGTGATATCCTTTGCCTCATCAAATTGATCGCACTTCACGGAGAGACCTTCGCGAGCTCTTCCTCGTCCCCTCGTGGAGGTGAAGTCGAAGGGCTATTCTCTGGTCCCTTACTTCCTTCGTTTCTGTAGGTTTTTCCACTTCGTGTAGCTCTGGACATCAAGGTAATCGCATAACCCTCTTTTCACACAATAGAATTTTAATCCAAGCATTCAGAGACTTTACGTACTTACCTCGCTGTCCTTTGAGAAAGTGTCACTTTGCTTCACTGTAGCTAACTGAATATCTAACGTGAACTCAGTAATGAATCCTCCCATAATCCGATTGAGCCAGTGATCAACAACGCACATGATCTTATCCTCTGATGCTTCCAGTTTGCACACTAACTCTTGGGTCCACACAATAGGATTGTTGAGCTTCCACCTTCCTTGGCTATCTGCTAGCTTCGCAATCCACTGGTATAGCTCAGTAGGGAAAGATGAGAAGAAGATTTCATGGATCTCTGTGTACAGGTAGCAGTCTAACCACTCTTCTTTTGTCAGTCGCAGATTCCTGTTCTCCTGCGCTGTGAACTCGTGAATTCTCTTGTCCAGCCAACCTGCAATTTTCTTCTTAGTTTGATTCCAATGATACAACATCAGACATCTCTATGTAGATTCTGGTCCCGACAATGGAACCATTTGTTGGCTTGTGGGGGGCCTGACCTAGGTTCGAAGTTAATTAGCCAAACAAATTCCTATACAACTGGCCCTTTCAGCAACAACCCACGGAGCGCAGAATGAGGTCTCACCTGAACCATTATGGGGGGATGTTAGAACCAAGTTTCCACACCCTTGAGATGGCTGAGGGGTCGCTTTAGTCCAACAATGAATACCTTCGTGTGGGTCACTTCGCGCAGTATCCTGACCTGTGAGGCCTTCATGATCTGTTATAATCGCCTTCGCGCAGCCCTAACCAAGGGATGAGGTACTTTCGCGCTACTAAAGTAGCAATCTGCACTACTTCCCCAAGTTACACCACATATCTTACTTATCTTCTTATAACAGTTAGTTGTATTTGCGTAAATAGATACTTTATCTTATCTTCCCTTTATCAACACATTCATATAAGTTCGCGCATCATATAGACAATAGAAATGCAATGTATATCTGATACATCCAATGCACAAAACATGAAAAAGATACACAGAAATGATGTAAAACTTCTCTTTATTACTTCTCTAAAGGTTACAGACTCGACTCGCCCTGCGCACTCAATTGCAGGGGTCCGCGCACTCAGCTGCGAACTACTAAGCCTCTACGCACTCAGTTGTTGAGCCTTCTCCTACTATATGACCCAAAGACTTGACTCTACACTTAGATAAGACTCACTTCTTCATCTATTCATTCATGACTCTACTTCTTTTCTTCTTCACTTTACAACTTAGAGCCTCGCCTATTTATACAATCCCATGGTCCGCGGACCATGGGTAGATTTCTAAAGTTGACATTATATTACAAAAATGAGGGTGGACAACCCTATGACTCATTTACAATCTTCGCGCTCCGCACCCATAAAACGCAGAGCCTTTACATCGGATTTAGTCAAAATCTGGGCTTTAAGCCCCAAAACTTCACTTGGGGGATCCCGCGCCCAACACTCTTACATCAAACAACTCCCAAACAACAATCCATTTTTCTCTATTCAACAACATTATAAGAACTAAAAGTACATTTTTATCTACCGAATTCCATCGATGTATGTTATGCCTTTAACAAGTTCCATTTATTAATTTTTCCCTAAAGAAATGTGGTGGGGTATCACTCATAAATTACAAGGAAACGCCTAGTTATCCATTGATGAGTCTGTTGAGGAATGGATAGTCTAAGGATTTAACTCTCCTAAAAGGTACAAGGTTAGTGCAGAAAAACTTCACCAAAAGGAAACCACTCAAATATTCTTTCCCCTTCCTATAACTACCAACCATGGTGAATAACTCTTATCCCAACTCATAATCCATCTCCTGCTAAAGTGGACAAATAAAATGTAAAAATGTTTGCACTTTCTGAATATTTTTAATTCCACTATATAGTGTCTATATACCGTCATAACTTAGGAGCATTTAAACAGGGTCCCTTCACTGTGTTCAGTGTCTGCACAATTATAACATAGGAGTGTAATGTAGGTAGCCATTGGGGTACATTCACTAGTTAGATTCCTTTAGTCTTTTGACTTTATTATAATTGATTTAAAATGCATCCTTAAAACTGCTTTAGGAATGAACTAGTAAGGGACTTAAAAGTCTTCAGAAATCAAATTAATAAGATAGAAATTTTGAAGACATCACCTACACTCCATTTGATTAAATGCTGCACTCTTCTAGTTTTTTAATGAAGTAGTTATGGTCCCCTTCTTTATTGTGTTGTAGGACCTCTACGAAAGTAAGGTGCCATCAACCTATATGGTCAACATTAGAGGATAACACCATTGAACATTTTAGACTACCCTATCAAAGAATTCATCCGCTTGGGATTAACTTCCACCTAGATTCAAATTTTTATCTCACGTGGATTTTTTCTTAACCAATAAATTTGTCTTTGGAGGAGAGTATTAGAATTGTTAATATATTAATTATTATTACTTTATTGTTAAAACCAAAGTACAATTTTTTCAATTTAACAATCCTATTGGTGTTTCCTTGCACCTTTTGGGGAAATTGCTAGTATAACTTTAGTGCAATTGTTAGAATCTTTTAGTGGTCATAAGTCATATAAGTAAAATGGTCTGCTATTTTAGATTTTGTTTAATGATGATAAAACTTGAACAATATATTAACAAGTCTGCTAATCATGACACTAAAATAGCACATCATTTAGAATTCATAATAAACACATATAAAATCTTCACTCATTAAGGGTTTTTGAGACAATACCGCCACTAAATAAACACTTTGTCCTTCCCTTTACCAAAATAATAGCTACTAGATGCACTATTTATGTGTTTATCCATCAAAATAGTTGGGAGGTGTAACAACCGTTAATGAAGCACAAAGCTTTTATGAGAAAGAACATGTTTTTTTATTCAAACACAAAGCTTTCATGTTAATGAATAGCAATTGTGATAACAACAAAAGACTACTCTGATAACAACAATTTCATCCCCATATCTTCTTAATCACTTTTTTGCTCTAAATCCTTACACATTCTATGATCCCTTGTTCACATTAATCTTCAAAGTTTCGTCAATGTGGTCTTTATCAAGTAGGTAAAGATTATTTTCCTCCTATTTTTTTACTCTAGTTTTGGGTTGCATTTGCTTGCTATTTTTAGATCTTACATGTATAACATCTTCAAAGTGTCATCAATGTGGTCATTATCAAGCCAAGACATTATTTTTCCAATGTTTTTTCACTTGTAATTATGGACTACATTTGCATGGTATTTTTATATTTCATATGCATAAATGATGGAATGTCTATGGCCCCTTCCTTTTAAGTCATCCAAATTAAACATAATGCAAAATCAATGAGTTCAGAGCTTAGGGAGAACAAGAAGCACATGGTTTGCGATAATGACGAGGAAGTGTATTTGAAGTCATGGATGCATTGACATGGTTTTCCATTTTGCAAGGTTATGTTGAAGGAAAGGTTGTTGCTAGACATAAACTATAACCCATTTAGTACGCCATTATGTAATGTTTAGAATATCTTAATATAAGAATGGCCATTATAGGATGAGTAATGTATTTGTATAAGATCTGTTGAATGTACAAGATATATGATATATGTTATGGTTACAAATGAGGGCCTTGTAGATATACTAGGCAAGGTGCTCCTTCACAAATAGTCATGTCATTAAAGACATTCCTCTTCAGTATACTAATCACTATTAACTAATAAATATTAATTATTTATATTCATAACAAACTCTATGGTTTAATAGTCATGAGTGACACCTCAAATGACCAAAATTGATTTTCCAGGGGGATATTTGGCCTTCAAGTGAGGATATGGGCATCATTAGGAGATTTTTAGTACTAGGTATGGGTCTTATGTGCTTAGACATAGTTGATAGAGGAAAAATGGGCATCATTTCTCAAAGAAAACATCTAGGCATCTAGGACAATCAATGATATGTCAAACAACCACAAAGGACCCTTATAGGGTATCCATATTTTTTGGATGGAGATAATTAGTGCTATGAGGTTTTGAACATTAAGGATGAGTCTTTGGAAAAATAATTTTATTTTATTCTTATGGTAAAAGGCTTGATGGCACATTGGAGAACCTCCAAAACGTGTTTGGCTAAAAGCCTCAATCACGACAATAACGAACTTGATGAAGAATCGATGGCCAAAGGCTGCAATTAGAGAATGAGGCTCTTATACCAATGTAATGAACACGGTTAGTATACACAATGGGATATTCAGAATATTTGGAATATAAGAATATCCATCATATGAGGAGTAATATATTTGTATAAGAAACATTGAACGTGTAAGAGATATGATATATGTTATGGTTACAAATGAGGGCCCTGCTGATATACTCGACAAGGTGTTGTTAAATTTTCTTATAGAAATTGATCTTCTAATCTTGATAATTACTTTCAGAGATTTATTAGTTCAATTTATCTCAAGCCACGTGTATCATTAAGAAATTATACATAGAAATTTTTCAACATAAATGTAATGACAACAATAGGATCATAAAGAGACAACCAAACACAAAAGACACAAAATTACCCTCAGAAAACCCAACCCTGGAAAAAACCCTATCAACTTTTCTTTTTAGGAGAATTCAATCTTCAACAAAGTTTACAATAAAAATTATCTAGAAATATGTGCCAATTCTCAAGCTCAAGATACTAGTCAAACTTGGTAAAAAATGCTAATCCAAATCCTTCAAACTGTACAAAAGTCAATTCTGGTCAAAGGGGCCGAAATTCGACTTGCAGTCAGCTCAGTCCTGTAGTCAAAAGGGTTTGCGCTCAATGCAGTCAACTAAGGTTGATTGCAACATTCTTATGTGGTCAAAGTCTTACTTCCTGTTGTCAAACTATCCAACACCTCTCTCAAACTACCCATAATATTTGGTCAAACATAGGTCTGATTATGGATCAAATGAGCAGGTGAGATTAGTGAGTCAATAATGGTCAACACCAACTTCAAATCTTGGTCAAACTTTAGAAATCCTCCTTCTTAACTCACACATGTGAACAAAATATTAGTTGTTGAGATGATGATTTGAATTTTATCCAACTGTTGGAGGTTGAATTGATATTTATAGTGGTCAAAATAAGGTGGGTTTTGACCAAGGGTCACACCCACTCATATGGTGGGGGCGACCTATCTTTTTGGGGCCTACATGAAGGGCATAAATAATAACTTTAATTTTCATATTTAATATTTTTTTCTTTAGCTGACTTAGGAGGCCCTTTTGGCATGCGAGAATACCTCCTCATGCTACATAAAAAAATCAACACTCCCTCTTAGTGAAAGAGGTATTCTCATGCAACATATTTCCCTTAGCTGGAAATTCTCGCTCCTTAAGAAAAGTTTGATGAGCTTGTCCTATTAATGTATGTATTATACATAATCTCATCTTGAACAACATAAATGTCTAGGGTGGGCCAAATTCCTTTATGGCTCCTTAGGAAAATATATCAAACTCCTTTGGTCATGATCTTAGCCTAAACATTAAATTTTTCCAACTTCTCAAGAGAATTTTCCTGTGGACTATTCAACATTTTGGTGAGATTCCTTTGTGACCTGCCCAAGTCCTTATGGTATTTAAAGGTGAATTTTATCTATTTCCTTTGGTTGACATAGCCAAGTCCTTTTGGCATCCAAGTCCATTTGGCTTCTAAGGAGAAGATCTGTCCAATATTATAGTTTCTCTAGAACATTCAGTTTTGGTCAACCTAACCAAGTCCTTTTAGTTTCAAAGGTGAATGTATACATCTTTGTTTGTCAAATTCCTTTATGACCTATCTGAATCCTTCTCGCTACCTCATGATTCATTTAAATGAGGGAGACATCTAACATCATAATAAGCTCATTATCTCCCATAATCTACTCATTTGGATATATAATGGAGCTATATTTCTCCTCTCTTTATCATGTCTCGGATGAATGGATTTGGTCATTGCTTTATGAATAGTATTGTCCTTGCAAAGACTCACTTCATCTCCTTAGATATATCTAATATACATCATAGGTACCAATGTACCATATATTAACTAGAGGTGTTCATTTTCAAATATTTGTTCCATGAATATAGACATGGACTTGTAGTTCATTAGAAAGCTAGACATTGTACATTCAAAATCCTTCATCTTATTTTTTGTAAATCCTTTTGAAGCTGAAGTAAGTCTTCCATGTGGTGATCTTGGTTTCTCCCTCTGTCACGATAAAAATCCTTCCATTATATCTTTCTCATAAGCACATTCTTTTATTATTGTTTCTCCATTTGTCATGTAGGCAAGTCTTTTGTACCTCTGCAACTTCCTCTTACTT
This sequence comes from Pinus taeda, assembly GCA_000404065.3. NCBI lineage: Eukaryota > Viridiplantae > Streptophyta > Pinopsida > Pinales > Pinaceae > Pinus > Pinus taeda. Next base: position 37,283 of record APFE031436830.1, on the reverse strand, counting down.
GAGAGATCATATCAACAATGTTCCTACAAACCTTATTTAGGAAAATAATTACCATTAAATAACAATTGCAAAGACACAGGGCTGTTAAAAGAATAAAATAAAATTAATCAGAGAAGAACATCAATTACTCGTATTTTAATTTAGAATTATTGACTCCCTCTTGATCCTTGCTTTCATACTGAAATCTGCATGCAATCTCATATTTATTCTTAACATCAATTATATAATGTTTGTTCTTGAAAGACTTGTAAGGGCTTGAGTTTCTTCATCGCAGGGCTCGGGTTTCTTCATCCCCTATATATTCTACTGTAATTCAATATTCCAAGTCTTGCACTAGGGTTTTATCCTTCAAATTATGGGTTTTACAATAGGTTGTCCTTTGCCTCCAATTTCATTGGTGATCTCAACTCACATCATGATCCTAAGTGTTTATTAATCTATTTGTCTATGGAGCAACAATATAGTTATTGTTCTCTCCCTTTTGTAGGAAAAATCCGTCTTCCTATTATATAGCTTTATACTTTTTGATGCGGCCACGAGTAATTGTAATAGTAATCTTCACAAAGGTCTTCCTTTATAGGAAGGGTTTATAAAATAATTATTAAAAAAGCATCAAAGTTCTGCATAGATTTAAAAAGAACAAGAAACTTGAATAGAACAAAAAATACTTATCTCTTTATTGAAAGAATCCTTTGACATCCTTGACATTAGCTATTGCTTTCGAACCATCAATACCAATTCATCCTTATGTTATCAAATATATGCGTCGCGCGAGCTTCACTTTCATCAACATTCTACGTTTCATACTTTGCTACTCCATCAAACCTGTCATGTGCAAATTTATTATGTTATAGTCATGGGATAAATCATTATCCCTTGAAAATAATTTGTCACAAATCCATCACGACATGCCATCACACCATCTCGAATATGATTTTGAGCATCTTCCTCTGTGCTCATCACTGAAATTTCTTACTTTATGTAAAACTATGTGAGAAGGCCTTTTTCCTTAACTCCCTATGTCTTTGGAGTAGCTTCCTACTTAGTAAAATATACAACTTCCTTTTGTCCAAGTTAAGTTAAATATATCAAGTCAAACTTTATTCCACCTTAGAATCTCTCCACATCTCCTGGAATCATCTTTAATCAGTCCTTCATATATTACAAGGGGTCCTTAAACATGCATAAATAAAATCAAAATTTATTCTCAAGCTTCTTTGTAGGGTCACAACATGTAATGCCTCAGTTCCCATCACGTTGTTGTGAAACAAATCCTTAAAAAATGTACTTCTCATTCTCAGTTTGTTTGTAGCTTATTTGTATTTACCACCCTTCATTTTATGCTACTACGACATTGTCATTCTTGTGTCGTAGCTTGTATTGTTGCTCAAGAAATGTTCCAACATGAACAAAATGATCATTTTCAACATTTATCTCAGTATCATTATTAGCAACAATTGCGGCATTTTTTTAGTGATCCATTATCAAGTAACAACTATTTCAAGTCTCAAATAAGGACGCCCAATCTTATCTCAAATTCCTTTATCGCTAATCTGAGGTAGCAATAACATTGTTGTCATATAAATATCCAAAACATTATTTGGATTCCAATGGAAGTCTTCCTTAGATTTAGATTCCACTTCAAGAGCAGTCTCAGTGAGGTACGAAACTAGCCCTAAACAACCTCAAAAAGCTAGCCTCAAAAGGGGGGTCAAAATTCGTCTCTCTCAAAGGTTTGATCTATTACTGAAGTGCCTTAATACAACTTGAAATTCAACCTTAGATGAGGGTCAAGTTAAGGCTCATGAATGGCATAAATCAGGCCTCATGAAGACTATTGAATTCATCCCTGCAGTTCACCTCAAATCAACTTCATCGAGTCCAGTGTTTTGTAAGGAAACCACTACAAAAAAAGATGTAAAAAATTTAAGTCAAAATTCCTACTTGAAAACTCAGCTTTCTCCAAATCTTTAGTGCAACTTAGGCCTCAGATTACTTCTACTAGTTATTTCTTTATTACAAGCACTTAGTCTTACTAGGCTTATCCTTTTACATCTCACTTCAAAGGGATGTTTTTTTTACCTTGCTCGTCTCTTGTCTTAGGATTGTTATTTAACAGCCTTAGCTTTTATACCATGTTGAATTTTCTCATAAAAACTAATCTTCTAATCTTGATAATTAATTCCAATGATTTATTAGTTCAATTTATCTCATGCCACATGTATCATTAATAAATTATACATAGAAAATCTTCAACAAAAATGTAATGACAACAATAAGATCATAGAGATACAACCAAACACAAGATACACAAAAATTATCCTAAGAAAACCCATCCTTGGGAAAAACCCAACCAACTTTTCTTCCTAGAAGAATTCAATATTTAGAAAAGTTTACAATAAAAAAATGCCTAGAAATGAGTGTTAATTTCCAAGCCCAAGATACAAGTCAAACCTAGTAAAAAATGTTGATCCAAATCCTTCAAACTGTACATAAGTCAATTATGGTCAAAGGGGCCGAAATTTGATCTCTAATGAACTTAGTGATGCAATCAAAAGGACCCGTCTTCAACGTAGTCAATTGATGTTGATTGAGGCCTTCTTATGTGGTCAAACTATCCAACACTATGGTCAATCTGCCTATAATATTTGGTTAAATAGAGGCCTAATTCTTTGTTGAATGAGTAGGTTAGATTAGTGAATCAATGATGGTCAACAACAACTTCAAATCTTGGTCAAACTTTAGAAATCCTTAGTCTTAACTCGCATGCGTAAATAGAAGAATAGTTGTTGAGATGATGTCTAAATGTTGGACGTTGAATTGATATTTATGGTAGTAAAAAAAGGTGGTTTTTGACCAAGGGTCACACCCATTCATATGGTGGGCCAACTTGTCTTTTTTGGGCCTACATGAAGGCTAAAAATAATAATTTTATTTTTCATATTTAACATTTTTTTTTGTGGGTGACTTAGGAAGCCCTTTGGCACGTGGGAATGCCTCAGGATTATACACAAAATTCAACAGGTGTTCCATCACAAATAATCATGTTCTTAGAGACATGGCTCTTCAGTATACTAACCATTACTAGCTAACACATATTAATTATTTATATTAATAAAAACTCTATGGTTGAATAGTCATGAATGACACCCAAAACGACCATAGATGAATTGTCATGGGGATATTTGGCCTTCAAGTGGGGATATGGGCATCATTAGGAGATTTTGAGTAATTGGTGCGGGTCTTGTGTCCTTGGACATAGTTGAGAGAGGAAACATGGGCATTTTATCTCAGAGCAAGCTTCTAGGCATTTAAGACAAGCAATGACATGTCGAACAACCAGAAAGGATTTTTCTAGGGTATCCTTGTTCTTTGGATGGAGATAATTAGTACTACGAGATTTTAAACATTAAGTATGAGTCTTTGGATTTTATATATATATATATATATATATATATAATATATATTATAATGGTGGAAAATCCTCATGGAAGAATGGAGAACCTCCAAAAACTTGTTTAGCTAAAATCCTCAAACGCAATGGCAACGGACATGATGAAGAATCAATGGCCAAAGGCTCGGATTCGAGAATGAGGCTTTAATACCAATGTAATGAACACGTCTTGTATACATAGTAGAATATTCAAAATATAAGAATGTCCATCATAGGAGTAATATATTTGTATAAGAAATGTTGAATGTACAAGAGATATGATATATATTATGGTTACAAATGAGGGCCCTACTGATATGCTAGGCAAGGTGCTCCTTCATGAATAGTCATGTCCTTAAAGACATGCCCCTTGAGTGAACTAATCACTATAACTAATAAATACTAATTATTTATATTCATAACAAACTCTATGGTTGAATAGTCACGAGTGACACCTCAAATGACCATAAATGACTTGTCACTGTGATATTTTGCCTTTACGTGGGGATATCGGCATCATTAGGAGATTTTGAGTACTAGGTATGGGTCTTGTGTCCTTGGACATAATCGAGAGAGGAAAGATAGCCCTTATGTCTCAAAGAAAGCTTCTAGGCATCTAGGAAAATCAATAACATGTCAGATAACCACAAAGGACCTTTCTAGGGTATCCTTGTTTTTTGGAGGGAGATAATGACCTCGTGCTAAGTTGGAAAACTTTTGTTGGAATTATGATGCATGTGTTGTACTTGATGGCAACCCACTTGTAGCAGAACAACTCACTTGTATATGGTAACTAGATGAATCTACAGGAGAGATATCTGATGTGACAGAATGCATGGCAGTTCAAAGGAATCATTTCATAAATAATATGGCAAATTACATTGTAACAGGTCTATTTAGAGGTAACAGGACATTGGTACAGAAGAACATGAAGATGGAAATAAGGTCTACTGATCAGAATAAAGAAGGTAAAGGAAAAGGTTGATGTAAAGTAGTTTAAGAAGTATATGCAGGTCCACTTAGTCAAAACAACGTATACACGTTGGCCCACAGAACAAAAAGAGTATATACATGTACATGCACTCCCATGGGAGGAAAAGCACGTACCTGTTGGAAAACCAAGGTTTTGGTCCGAGGTATTTGGTCCAAGGTATTTGGTTCGAGGTATTTGGTCCAAGGTATTGACCCTAGGTATTTGGTCCAAGGTATTGGTGCTCAGTGGTTTTGGTCTGAGGTATTGATAAAGGATCTGAGTATATAAGAAGGAGAAGATCAAAGGGATAAGGGCACAAGTAATGAATATCTTATGAAGTCTTAGATAAAAAGCAAATATGCATGTTATGGGTTTCTGATGCTTTGCTTGATCTAGAATAAATATGTACTTGAGCGTTTGATGATGGATGAGATCTAATAATGGATCAGGATCATAATGACTTATCATTATGTGATCTGATAATGGATGGACTAGATCTGATTGCTAACACATGTTTTATCCTTTATATGTGATGATTTGGGTATGTCTGAAGTCGGGAATTGCAACGAAATTATAAGTAAGTATTTGCATATCGATATGTTGGTTCTCTTTGGTGAAGGTGCATATACATGTTGGTTCGACTCTTCCAAGTAGCGTATGCAAAAGAAAAGCTTGATGTTCAAGGATGACTGATCTATCAAATCAGTGTTGTTGTTTATTGTTGTCTCTCAATGAAGTCTTATTAGATCTGAAAGTAAAATTGAATGCATAAAGAGTTTGTGTCTCATTGATTAATTGATTGAGAAAGAAGGGTGATCCCTGTTTCTATCTATTTAGAACTTGGTAATATGGCAGTACACCATTGATTGGTACAGTTTATGGTTCAGAGGTTTTATGATTCAGTATCTTTAGAGGTATACACAGTTTGGGCAAAAGGAAGTAGTGTATACACGTAGGTTTGCTTCATTAAAGCAGTGTATACATTCTGACACATGCCTTTTGAGGTTATAGTTAGTTCTGGTTTTTGATACAATGTTCTGGGCTCAAATCTATGTACTGGTTATAGTTATATGTTTGTTCCAGTTGATTGGTTGAATTTGATTAAGTTTGAATGAATGGTTGATTCAGTTGTGTGAGAGGTTCAATGATTGTTTGATTCAGTTGTGTCAGAGGTTCAGAGGTTTCAGTGATTGATTGTTTCAGTTATATCAAAGATTGATCGGGTTTTAGTAATTGGTTGATGCATATGTATTTGATGGTTGTGTTGCAGTGGTGATTGATTTTGAGCTTCAATGTTGCTAATGGGTCCAATATGAAAATTTGATGAAACGTGGCCTTCATATTGTAGTAATGTGTACGAGGAGTATCCAGTGTGAAAATTAATGAAATGTGGTCCCTAAAGGGTACTGAGGGTTGGAGCCTTCAATGTGGAAGTCAAAGCTTCTTTCCAGTAGTGGCTGGTGATTTGATCATGGGGTTGGAGCTCCCTTCCAGTAGCAGCTGGAGAACGAGTGAAGGTTGTAGCGTTTTGTAGGTTGGAGCCTACGTACTAGTAAACATATCGGCTAGTACAAGAACTAGGGGGTTCGTAGCTCCCTTCCAGTAGAAGCTAGAGAATGAGAAAGGTTGTATCCTTCTGCAGGTGGGTGCCTGCATACTCGTATGAGTCTGCACCAGTACAAGATTGTAAACATTTTTTCTTATTATTAAAAGATGACAAAGATGACAACAGAAAGTGGTTTTCACTTACATTGGGTTTCCACCTTAAATCTTGGTGTTCATGTGTGTTGCTTATGTGTGATGGTTTATTCTGTTATTACTGCACATGGTTACTATTTAATGTTTAATAAAGTATTGATGCACTGATTAAAGATCAACATATGATGAATTAACTGAATCATAAGTTCATTGGATGTACGTTGCTTTCCTTAAGAACAATTGCGTCCACATGGGAGTTCCCTTCTCTGAAGTAGCATATATAACTTTGATTATGGAAATGAAAAAGTTATTGTTTTGTAAATACTAATTCATCCCCCTCCCAATATTATTTCCAACAACCTACATAGTGGTTTGGGGAATGTTGAGGCCAAAGGATCACAAACACATGCACATTTCTAAGAACATGAGTGCATTTGTATGTGTGTGTGCATGCATTCCTGCACATCTCATTGCCACTTTTTTAACCACCAACTTTGCGGAAGCACCTATTACACAAACTAAAAGCTACTATTAATGTAGATATGCAAATGCAAATATTTATATTTGGTAATTATTATTTTTTACATGGATAAAAAAGATTAGAATATTTTCGTTGTTTGGAGAGTTTTCGGCGAAATCACATAATCAATCATTTGTCGACGCATTTCGAACCAACTAGTGTGGTTAAGAAGCAGATCCAGATTAGCATGTTAAATAGCCTAAGCAGAGACTCCAACGGCTAAAAAGACTAACGGCTACTTTTGACTCAAGAAACCCTGTCAAATTTCCATTGATTAATTTAATATTAATATTCATCTTATTATTACCAAAATTCTTCCTATTTAATATTATATTTATGGAGCTAAGATAAATTGGTAAAAATAAATTAAATCAATGGTTAGTTATTAAAATTAATTCTTTAATTCAACTA
>APFE031436830.1:0-29578 GCA_000404065.3 Pinus taeda | reverse complement strand
TTTTTTTTAATCTTAGATTATTTCAAGACTAAAATTATCCCAATCATAAATAATGGTAATAAGGAAAAACAATAAGGTTCGAAACCCAATTTTTACTAAAAACTTTTTAATAGGGATTAAATTATACTATACTATTAGGGAGATAGGATCAAAAGGGAAACAAATCAAATCAAGAACAAAAATAGAAAATTTTTAAAAAACCTAGGGAGAAACCAGAAACACAAAATCAAACAAAGAAGGGACCTCATAGGCTAGGAAGAAGACAGGGACCTCATTCCATATTTGTTTCATTAAGAAGTTGAATACACTAGCTACTCAAACTTTTATGTAGAATCCAATACTTTTGTGTTATACTTGTACTTTCTAGTTGAATTGAGTACTTTTGTGCTATACTAGTTCATAGGTGAAACGATATATCATCATATACATCTCATTTTCAACTTCTCTTTATACATATAGAGAAAAGTGATTTTTCTTTATTAAAACCTAATTTGCGGTGACATAGTAAACATTTTTATATATAGAGATTCTCTTTTCAAGGAATGGTTATTATGTAAATCTCCCATTAATAGAATCTCATCACAAAGATCTTGTTATGACTTCTCTAAAACTTTTTTAATCACTACATATCATAAATTATAGTGGTGATTGGAACTCTACATCTATTGAGGCTTGCTTACGGGATTGGATGTTTGCAAACCACCAATTTCGTGCTCTACCTTTATTCATATTTTGTGGAATTTGGAGATCCAAAAATGTTTACATGTTTGAAAACATATCTAAGGGCATAATGTCAAATATTGAGGGCTTGAGGACATCAAGGGACCTTTTAAGCACATCCAACTCACTAATATTGGGACAAATTCCGAGTTAGTTTCTTAGATGGAGCGTCTTGTATGCAATTGTGTGAAAGTGTGGAATACATTACATTTTACTTATCTTAAAATACAATTGATTTATATCTATAATTTGTTTTCGTTTATATATTTTATTCTCGTAATATATTTTACAATGATAATATATAAAATATTTTAAATTATCATAGACATGTCCATTACTCTTATTATTATTTTATTATCCTCCTATATATATATAATAAATAATATCAAATTTTTATAAAATCAATTAAAAAAAATAATTTTTTAATTATTAAATTATTATTATTTTTTTATTTTATAAATAATTTTGAGAATAAATAATAAATAGACAACTTCACACTATAAATAATAATAAAAACAGGTTGCAATTCAATGCACATATTTTGAGACCGTATTTTAAAAACATATTTTAATTTCAACAGTCACATTGGTCTTTGTGCTGATGTGAAAGACGGAAACATCATATTTTAAATACACATTTTAATCTCAACGGCCGCATTGGGCTCTATGCACATGATAGCAGTGGATTTGAAAGAGGGAAAAAGTTGTGAAATCCTTGAAATCCATCACATTTACATGCTTGGCCGGCAAAGCAAGAAAGAGTGGAGGGTGAAAGTTTAGAGAGTATCTGCCTTTCATGGCCAGGAGATGGTGGGTGGTTGGCATTTGCTAGCCTGGTTGGCAGAGCCAGAATGCAGAATTTTGGCCTTTCATTTGCTACCTTGGCCGACAGAGCAAGAGTGGAGAGCACAAGATCGAAGAGATGGTGGCTTATGTTTGGTTGGAGCTTGGTGGAGAAGGAGATTGGACAAGGGTAGAAAAAATTAGATAGTAGAGCCGGACAGATTTTGGGTTTAGACAGAAGGGCGGGATAGATTTTGCTGCTGGTTGCATTTTGATACTCTGTGCTTTATGTTCTTTCTCAAGCATGGCCATGCTTACTTTCTATCTGCATTTCCTTTTCCTTTTTGTTTATTTTGTTTCTGTTTATTTTCTTTTCCTTTTTATTTATTTTGTTTCTGTGTAGATTTGGGTTTATTTTCTTTTGGTTCTGGTTTGAGAGGTTGGTACTTGTTTGCTGGGTCAAGAGGGAGGTTGATGTTGCAATGAACATAAGACGGGATAATTGATTTAATTGTGAAGACTGAGAAGGTACTGTTTTATTTATTTGTTATTTAAACTTTTCAATGTTAGTAATATATTATCTGAATTTTCAGATTACATTGTATTTCAATATCTCATGGATAGATTAGTGTTTTTTACCAGAAGTTTTATCATATTTTTTTTCGTTGGGTTAACTTGTGCTGCTTTCTCTTGAGGTGCAAATGAAAAATTACGTGACCAATAAATAATAGTGGAAAATACAACTGCAGTGTATTTTTGAGATTACAGGTGAGCCTTAACGTTAACTTTTTGGTTTCTCTCCTGTTTCATCTCTAAGCTTACTAAGACAAGGTAGGTGTACTTAAGAAGATTAGGATTTAGATACATATGTACTATGTTTTTAGTTAAAAGCTTCTTATTCCTAATTGTATTTGCATGTAAGGGTTGGCAAATATTTTATAACCTTTGATGATTTTTCTTCTTGTTATGTCTCTGGTTATTTTGGTACTATTTATTTCTCAATAGGTTTTAATTTTTTTAGTATTGTTTATTAAAGTTCAATATATTGATATTGATTTAGTGTTAACATAAAACTCTTTAATGCTCAAATCTAAAGAAAGTTTCAGAGTTTACAGAAATTTCTTTTTAGAAATTGTTTCTAGAAGTTCAATACTCTAGTAAAATTTTATTGCAATTCTATTAGAGTTCTCTAATCTTTCATAATCTGCGATATGTTTGGTTCTTCAATGTCTTTGGGTTTTATTTTTTTGGTATTGTTTATCTCAATAAGTTTTATTTTTTAATATTGTTTATGAAACTTCAATATATGGGTGTTGATTTAGCATTAGCATAAAACCTTATAATGCTCAAGTCTAAAGAAGATTTTGGGGTTTCCAAAATTTTCTTCTTAGAAACTTTTTGTAGAATTTTAATATGTCGTTAAAATTTTGTAAAAGCTCTAGTGTTCACACTATTATATGGTTTAGTAATGAGACTAGCCCAAAATTACACCTTACCCTGATACCAATCTCTAGACTCATGTACTCGGATTAAAGAGTTAGCCAAGGTGTGATTCAGGTCAACAAGACTGAATAGAATGACCTGTAAATAACCCTGTAATCAATAGTACTACCTGTAAATAACCCCACGTAATCACTAGTACTACCTATGCTTTAATTACATTCATATCATGGCCAATTAACGCGATACCAAGGGCATAGACTAGAGTACAATATATTAGTATCGACTGAGTACAATATAAACCATGGGGCTAGTCACAGGGTAATATGGAGTACAATCCATTGCTCTAGTCACTCGCGATAAAACGGTTACAACACTAACACAAGCTAATTAAGAGTATCTTTAAGGCTGGGAATATTGATGCTTTATATAGCACATAACTCTTGTATTTCTACGATTTGTGTCATAGATGATGTGGCCAGCCCACGTGATCCCATGTTAGCCCAACCTACGTGGACCTTCACTGATATTTGGATGCGGATATGGTGTGATTGCAATTTATTTGGTAGGTGATTATTAATCAACCCATGGTACTTACCTTGTCCTTGCCCGCGACACCTGTCCTCCTCGAAGTCACCAAACCCTAATTTCACTTACTCCCTTTTTCACTTTCCGGTTCGCGCCTATTCGGTCATTTTCACCCCATCACTTTGCTCTCTGTGGTTTCGCTCTGGTGTTCGGCTCCGCCTCTGGTTTTCCTCCGCCTATGGTGATACACTGTTGAACTTCCAATGGTTTTATGTGAAAACGATGTGGTTTTACTCTGTCAACTCGTCGGCATACTCGATTCAGGCTTTACAGGTGAGTTATGGTTACTCCACTATGCATTCAGTTTGTTTTCGGGACTGTGTGAGCGTTACTGGTTTCTATTCCTGTACATACTGTTTGTTTTGGTCATTTTCGTTGTGAACTCGTGGTGAATGCTGGTAGTGAGGGTTATCTGGTTTGCTCAGTTGACTGGTTTCTACTTCTGTATTTACTGTCTGTTCTGGTCATTTTCGTTGTGAATTCGTGGTGAATGCTGGTAGTGAGGGTTTCTGGTTTGCTCAGTTGACAAATGTGCAGTTCGTTGGTCTGCAACCTGGTCCTTCTCCGGCGCTCGGCTCTGTACTCAGGTAATATATTGTTCCTTGCTATATTTCGTTGTTCTCTGTTCGAGTTGGAGCTAACATTCTACAGCCCCTCTGTGCTCAGGTTAACACTTCGTTCTGCGAGCTTATGGACTCGGTTCACTTTCAGGTATGGCTATCCTCCTCAGCCATACACGGGTTTCGCTTCCTGTTAATTCCTTTATAGCTTCACGATATCGTTTCTGGTGCGAGGGTTTTGATTTGGTTACAAACCCTAACTTAAATCTTTTGTGGTGGTTGCAGGTGACCGGTTCCGTGACTTCGCAAGGGTTTCGGTCGACACCTCCCGGGTAGCTCTGTTCTTATCTCAGTTTCTTCCGTGGCTCTTCATCTTTGTTGTATTTTCTTGCGTCTGTGGTCTGTGTATTTGATAGCTGTCGAGTCTAGTATTTGGGTTGTTCCAACCCGTAGCCGTAGCTTGGAGGGTTTCTTGTAAGTTCTTTTATTTGGTGGCTCGGTTCAACGAACCCTCGTTGCACAGTTCGTTCATGTAATTTGAATTTTATAAACCTGCAATGTATTATACAATGATATGTTATATGTTTAAATTTGGTGCTGGTGCTTACCCGGTTTCAACTGTGGACTGTTGTATCCTTCAATATTGTTTATTTCTTCTCGCCTGTTGCTCACTCTCGGTCTCGGCTTGTCATTAGACTTTTGGGATCGTGAAACTCTGTTACTATTTTTGCCTGCAATGAATTGAATGTACAGTAATATATATATGTGAATTCTATTACAGAGGACTTAGATATTGCAAATTCGTATGTTTATCTGTGCACTGAATTTAGATGAAGGAAATTGAATGTATTTCTCTTATTCTCTTTCAAATGCGTCGCTGCTGAACCCTTCTAGGCTATTGTGTCTGTCCTTTTATACAATAGTTACAGGCAGTTAGATAACTGCAGATAGTTATTCCATTACAGTTTGCCTGGCAGTTACTATAAACTTACTTTACTTGACTATTCGTTTGTTTACTTTGTCTCCTTTGTTCCACAAGGGTTTGCTGTTTACATTGCTTATTGATATTAATCTAATTTTAACAACTCTAATTAAGACCTGTTACTACAGTTAAAATAAAATAAATAAAAATTAAGCTAACAGAATCTAATGCTGTAGTTGACCATGGAAGAAATTAAATAAAAACGTAAGAACTCTGACAGGCTTGCTGTCCATTTGTCGAACTGTTCATCTTTCCCAATCTTCTTTAGATACTTTATCCGCCCTTTCTCGGTCTTCACCCTGTCGACGAGATGCTCCTGCATCAGGCTGCCGGGGTAAAAGAGAGATCTCATGGCTCCGTTCCATGAGTTCCTCCACCGAGTAGCCCGCCTTCCGAATATGTGTCTCGTCGAGCCAGGAACTGTCCTCCATTGGACAGTCCTTCCACTTGACGAGATAACGCAGATACTCCTTCCTGCGCGTCTTCTTGGTTACATGTGTGCTGATGATTCCTTTGATTTCATGGGTCTTGACCGACGGTAACTGTTTCTTCCAAAGACTGCTCTCGAACTGGGTGTCCCGTTGTGGCTGTACCATTCTTTCATTTTCCTCCTGGGCATGATATGGGAATAGGTCTGCCACGTTGAATATGGGTGATATACCTATATCAGGTGGCAGTTGAATTTCATATGCATTCGCTGAAAAATTGCGAAGAATTTTGCATGGCCCGATTTTTTTGAACTTCAGTTTGTTATACGTACCCTTAGGAAATCGTTCCCGGCGCAAATGCGCAAGGACTTCGTCTCCAATCTCGAAATGTACCTCACGCCGCTTTATGTCTGCATGCTGCTTATATTTCTACGTGCTGTCCTGTAATCTCAATTTAACTTTCTCATGCAGTTCGCTCATTGCTTCGGCAAAATCTTCCCCGTTTTCACTTCTCCTTTCTAGCTGTCCCAAATCTCGTAACTCATGTACTCCTCGCGGATGCATACCATACAAGATTTGGAATGGGCTAAGACTGGTGCTCCGATTAGGCGAATCGTTATAAGCGAATTCTGCCTGGGCAAGAGCTCGATCCCACAATCGCGAGTTTTCTCCTGTCAAGCTTCGTAACAAGTTGCCCAAACTCCTATTCACTACCTCTGTCTGTCCATCAATCTGCGGGTGATACGCAAAACTGAAATTTAACTGTGTGCCCAGCTTTTTCCACAGGGTGCGCCAAAAATGCCCTGTAAATTTCACATCCCTGTCTGAAACTATAGTTTTAGGTAAGCCATGTAATCGAACTACTTCTGTGAAGAAGAGATGTGCCACGTTTGTGGCGTCGCTAGTCTTTCGGCATGGAATGAAATGAGCCATCTTTGAAAACCTATCCACCACCACCATCACTGAATCATATCCCCACTGCGTTCTAGGCAATCCTAGGACAAAGTCAATGCTGACTGAATCCCGCGGCCTGCTTGGAACTGGTAGGGGTGTGTATAATCCAGTATTCTGGCTGTGCCCTTTCGCCAGTTGGCAGATTTTACACCTGGTTACATACCTCTATACGTCCCGACTCATTTTCGGCCAGTAATAAAAATGTCCTAGCTGTTCCAACGTTTTATCAACGCCAAAATGTCCTGCTAAATCGCCACTGTGTTTCTCTTTTACTAAATTTTCCCTCATCAAACAATCCGGAATACATAGCTGTCCACCTTGAAATAATAATCCTTCCTGTAAATTAAAATCTAGCCATGGGCTTGTATTCCTTAAGACAGGATTTTGGCATGCCTCAAAGGCTTCCTTGAAATCCGTGTCCATCTGGTACAAATCATTCAAATACTCAAATCCCATCACCTGTATGCCACTTTCCTGTAAGAGCAAGGCTCTTCTGCTTAAAGCATCCGCCACTTTGTTGGCTTGTCCACTTATGTGCTTCATCACGAAAGTAAAACTTTGCAGGTACTCCACCCACTTGGCATGCTTATGGTTCAGTTTGTGCTGCTGTGTTATGTACTGTAACGCAGAATTATCAGAGAACAAAACGAACTCATTACCTAGTAAGTAGTGCCTCCAATTCTTCAAGGCTTGAACCACTGCATAGAATTCTTTGTCGTATGACGAATACTTCTGCCGACTTTCATTTAGTTTCTCACTAAAGAACGCCACTGGTTTGTCCTCTTGACTGAGTACAACGCTAATAGCTGTCCCGCTTGCATCACACTGAACCTGAAAAGGTTTGCTAAAATCGGGCAGCCTCAAGATTGGCCTCTCCGTTATTTTCCGCTTCAGAAGTTGGAAACTGTCTTCTGTCGCCTTAGTCCAGCAAAAAGGTTGGTTGGCCTTTTTGATGGTCTCTAGCATTGACGCGCAGATTTCACTAAAATTCTTAATGAACTTTCTATAAAAACTTGCTAAACCGTGAAAGCTACGTACCTCGAATAAATTCTTCGGTGACGGCCAACTTATGATCATTGTAATCTTCTCTGGGTCCATTTTTAACTCATTCTCTGCCACTACAAATCCCAGATAAATTAACTCCTTTTGTAAGAAAGTGCATTTCTTCAAATTTATCAGCAGTTTGTTCTGCTGCAGCTTCTCGAATACTCTTCGAATATGTTGAAGGTGCTCTCTTTTCGTCCTGCTAAAAATTAAAATATCGTCCAGATAGACTATCACGAATTTTCCAATAAATTCCTTTAACATTTCGTTCATCAGTCTCATAAAAGTACTTGGAGCGTTACTCAACCCAAATGGCATAACCAGCCATTCGTACAGTCCTTCGTTGGTCTTGAAGGATGTCTTCCATTCGTCTCCTTCTCTAATTCTGATCTGATGATACCCACTTTTCAGATCTATTTTTGTAAAATATGCTGCCCCACTAAGACAGTTCATCATGTCATCCATCCTAGGCAAGGGAAACCTGTATCGAATGGTGATCTTATTTATAGCCCGCGAATCTGTACACATTCGCCACTCTCCACCCTTCTTGGGCACAATGACTATAGGTACTGCACAGGGGCTTAAACTTTCTCTGATCAGTCCCTTATCTAACAACTACTGCACTTGTTTGCGTACCTCTTCATTGTCTTTTGGACTCATTCTGTACGCTGCCTTGTTCGGTAAGCTTGCTCCTGGTATAAAATCAATGTGGTGGCTGATGCTCCTTTTAGGAGGCAACTTATCAGGTAACTCATCAGCTGCAATGTCTTGAAATTCTTCTAACAACTCTTGTATTTCTTTGGGCAATTTTGATTTCTCTAGGTTCAGTAATACTGGCTTCATCCTCCTCACAACTGAAAAATTAATTTCATTTTCCTCAACCTGCTTTATGAACTGTTTTCCTCCCATTAATAGCGCCTTTGTTCCACTTGATTCTGCTGAATCTTCCTCTTTGATGGGTACAAGTGTGTGTTTGACCCCATCCTTCGTAAACTTATAACAATTAGTTTTCCCATCGTGTGTCACCTTCCTGTCATACTGCCATGGTCTTCCGAGCAGTATGTGGCACACGTCCATTGGCATAATATCGCAGACCACTGTATCGCGGTACTTGCCAATGCGAAACTCTACCTCGCATTGTTCGTCAACCAACAGCTGGTGGCCTTTCTACAGCCACGAAACCTTGTAAGGTGTGGGGTGCTTCAGCCGCTTCAACCCCAGTTTTTCCACCATCTCAGTGGCAACCAAGTTATCTGTACTCCCGCTGTCTATTATCACCTTGCAGCATTTCCCATGTGATTTACAGACTGTCCGGAACAGTGACTTCCGCTGTGTTGGTTCAGCCACTTCCTTGGTTGGCTTTAACAACACTTTATTCAAAATCAACGCTTCTCCCATTTCTGCCATGTCTTCCACTTCCCGTGGTTGCACTTCAGCTTCTTCAGGCTGAATCAGAAATGTTCCTCTCTGACCTGTCTGCTCAACTTCTGGACATTCAAAGGATCGATGCCCCCATTTTTTACACCTGTAGCACTGGAAACTAGTCCCTCTTCCGTGGCCATTCCCTCGTCCTCGCTTATATGACCGACCTCCTCTGGTGCTGTCTCCTTTGTCTGTTGTCCCTGAAGCTTTTGAGTTGCTGCCTTCTTCGTTGTTCGCTGCACTCTTTCCTCTACCGTAGGACTATCCTCGTCCTCTACCATTCCCTCTCCCTCTCCTGTTATTCTGCTTCCGATTAATTTTCTCCTCAGCCTTCACAGCACTCTGAAAGGCTTCTTCAATACTTTGGGGAGAAAGAATGCTAATTTCATCCAGAATTTCCATCCTCAAGCCATTGACATACCTCGCTGTTTTTTCTGGAGTTTCATTCGTATAACCAGCACGTAGATTTACCCGGTAGAACTCTTCCATATACTCTTTGACAGTCATACCCTTCTGTCTCAAATTATGTACTCGCCGACATAGTTCAACCTCGTAATCTTTCGGCAGAAATCTGCCCTTCAATTTTGCTACCATCCTTGACCATTTTCGTATGGGTAATTTGTTCAGTCTTTTTCTGTCTGCTTGGACATTATCCCACCACAAGAGGGCATGTCCCTTCAACTTAGTAGCAGCGAACTTGACTCTCTTATCCTCCTTAACTTCCTCATTTTCGAAATATTTATCTAGTTCGCTTATCCAATCCAATAGGATATCAGCAGATAGACTGCAATCGTAATTTGAAATCTCTATCTTGGGTTTGCTGCTGGCCAATAAAATTGAACGCAGCAGTCTCAATTCTGGAGCTTCTTCATCAGACCCGTCTGTAGCAGCTACCGCTTCTTCCTCACTGTCATCTCCCAGCTCCGGGTCTCTTCGTCTACCCGCTTCCACTGCTTCCAAGCGAGCTGTAAGAACTCTAATCTGTTCCCTTAATCCTTCATCTGCTCCCCTACGTGCACCTCTTCCACGTCCTCGTCTTGGCACTTGCCCTTCTGCCATCTTCCTCTATATAAAAAAACTGCTCTAATACCAATTGATGTGGTCAGCCCACGTGGTCCCACGCTAGCCCAACCTACGTGGACCTTCACTGATATTTGGATGCGGATATGGTGTGATTGCATTTATTTGGTAGGTGATTATTAATCAACCCACGGTACTTACCTTGTCCTTACCCGCGACACCTGTCCTCCTCGAAGTCACCAAACCCTAATTTCACTTACTCCCTTTTTCACTTGTCGGTTCGCGCCTATTCGGTCATTTTCACCCCGTCACTTTGCTCTCTGTGGTTTCGCTCTGGTGTTCGGCTCCGCCTCTGGTTTTCCTCTCCCTGTGGTGATACACTGTTGAACTTCCAATGGTTTTATGTGAAAACGATGTGGTTTTACTCTGTCAACTCGTCGGCATACTCGATTCAGGCTTTACTGGTGAGTTATGGTTACTCCACTATGCATTCAGTTTGTTTTCGGGATTGTGTGAGCGTTACTGGTTTCTATTCCTGTACATACTGTTTGTTCTGGTCATTTTCGTTGTGAACTCGTGGTGAATGCTGGTAGTGAGGGTTATCTGGTTTGCTCAGTTAACTGGTTTCTACTTCTGTATTTACTGTCTGTTCTGGTCATTTTCGTTGTGAATTTGTGGTGAATGCTGGTAGTGAGGGTTTCTGGTTTGCTCAGTTGACAAATGTGCAGTTCGTTGGTCTGCAACCTGGTCCTTCTCCGGCGCTCGGCTCTGTACTCAGGTAATATATTGTTCCTTGCTATATTTCGTTGTTCTCTGTTCGAGTTGGAGCTAACATTCTACAGCCCCTCTGTGCTCAGGTTAACACTTCGTTCTGCGAGCTTATGGACTCGGTTCACTTTCAGGTATGGCTATCCTCCTCAGCCATACACGGGTTTCGCTTCCTGTTAATTCCTTTATAGCTTCACGATATCGTTTCTGGTGCGAGGGTTTTGATTTGGTTACAAACCCTAACTTAAATCTTTTGTGGTGGTTGCAGGTGACCGGTTCCGTGACTTCGCAAGGGTTTCGGTCGACACCTCCCGGGTAGCTCTGTTCTTATCTCAGTTTCTTCCGTGGCTCTTCATCTTTGTTGTATTTTCTTGCGTCTGTGGTCTGTGTATTTGATAGCTGTCGAGTCTAGTATTTGGGTTGTTCCAACCCGTAGCCGTAGCTTGGAGGGTTTCTTGTAAGTTCTTTTATTTGGTGGCTCGGTTCAACGAACCCTCGTTGCACAGTTCGTTCATGTAATTTGAATTTTATAAACCTGCAATGTATTATACAATGATATGTTATATGTTTAAATTTGGTGCTGGTGCTTACCCGGTTTCAACTGTGGACTGTTGTATCCTTCAATATTGTTTATTTCTTCTCGCCTGTTGCTCACTCTCGGTCTCGGCTTGTCATTAGACTTTTGGGATCGTGAAACTCTGTTACTATTTTTGCCTGCAATGAATTGAATGTACAGTAATATATATATGTGAATTCTATTACAGAGGACTTAGATATTGCAAATTCGTATGTTTATCTGTGCACTGAATTTAGATGAAGGAAATTGAATGTATTTCTCTTATTCTCTTTCAAATGCGTCGCTGCTGAACCCTTCTAGGCTATTGTGTCTGTCCTTTTATACAATAGTTACAGGCAGTTAGATAACTGCAGATAGTTATTCCATTACAGTTTGCCTGGCAGTTACTATAAACTTACTTTACTTGACTATTCGTTTGTTTACTTTGTCTCCTTTGTTCCATAAGGGTTTGTTGTTTACATTGCTTATTGATATTAATCTAATTTTAACAACTCTAATTAAGACCTGTTACTACAGTTAAAATAAAATAAATAAAAATTAAGCTAACAGAATCTAATGTTGTAGTTGACCATGGAAGAAATTAAATAAAAAACGTAAGAACTCTGACAGGCTTGCTGTCCATTTGTCGAACTGTTCATCTTTCCCAATCTTCTTCAGAAAATTTGTCCGCCCTTTCTCGGTCTTCACCCTGTCGACCAGATACTCCTGCATCAATAGCTCTATTGTACTTATTGCGATTCAAATTTGCTCATTATGTACCTTAACACTATACTATGGACATACGAGGAAATCAAGAGTAATATGACTATATAGAGTACTCATTGATAAAGAGCGAGTATAATTGGTGTTACTGGTTGAACTTCTCCACTTGAATATTGTAATTTCACCCTAGTGGTAGTAAAACGTAGCAAGCTTAATAATCCAGCCTAACCATGCCTACATGATAAGTAAGCGTTGACCTTACTGAATTAAGTAGTATAAGGATTAGTGGCATTAATATTCAATCTGGCTTACCATATCCACGTTATATATTCGTTAACAACTCAGAGCTATATGTTACCAGTAGAAATAACTAATGCTATTACACGAAAAGGCTCGTGCATGTCCTGTTATCAAACTTCAATATATTGGGGGCTGGTGCATGTAGTATTATCAAACATCAATATATTGGAGTTGATTTACCATTAGCATAAAACCCTCTAATGCCCGAGTCTAAAGAAGATTTTGGGATTTCCAGAATTTTCTTCTTCAAAATTTGTGTGTAGAAGTAAAATATGAAAGTAAAATTTTATTGCAGTTTTATTAGAGTCCTTTTCCTCCTTGCATTTTGCAAACAGATTTTGGCCATTGGACATCTAAAATGTAAAGAGTGACCCACAGTTGAAGCCATGTTGAGCTTATAAACTAGAACAGGTAGAGCTTATTTGGAGTGAGATTATTAACCATTCAGTGAATTGTAACAATCAATTGGTGCTGCTAGCATAAAACTTTCTAATCTTTAAACTTGTAGAATTTTTTTGGTTTGCAGAATTTTCTTTTTAGACACTGTTTCTAGAAATTTAGTAAGTGAGTTAAATTTTATTACAAATCCTTTAGTCCCTGCACTTTTGTAAACAAAGAATTTGGTCATTGGATGTTTCTTGTTTAGTTGAGTGAGAGACAATCCATGCCATTTTGAGCTTATAAACTAATAAGTTGAGCTTACACATGTTTGGGGTCATATTATTAACCATTCTATTACCTATAACAGTCATATTCATCAATGTCCATGTATTATTTTTTTCTACTAACTTGAACAAGGTGTAAGGAGTATGAATAGACTTGCTAGTCCTAGGGAGACGCTGCTCCCAGGTCACACCTGCATTAGATGGAAACGCATCAAGTAGGAAAAAGCACACTGAAGTAGGACTTGTAGGAAGACATTTGGATTAGACAAGAACACATTATGTAAGCAAACACATCTAATCAAGACCATATTTAAAAAAATATGGTTTCACACACCGTGCCCTTGCCTATCTAAGTTTAAGTAAGTTGCTTGGGATGAACTAGCACTAAGTGTGCTTGGGTAGACCTAGGATAGCTAAGGAAAGAAGGTTCAAATACTTGATAGGGGTTTGCACCTTTGTTTACTCTAAGGTGGGACAAACCCTAGGTATGTGATTTGTTCTAATAAGTAGTTCATGGTAAGCTCTTTCCTTTCATTCTACACAATATTAACATGAAGCAAATTAGTATGCCTTGTCCAAAATCAATCCCTACATAAATGGTTTGGAAAAGGTTGAAAATAAATGTAGTTCCTACATTTTCAGCAAACATTTGTGTAACCGAGGCCCATAAAAATGCCTTTCAATTTAAGAGAATAATACACTAGCATTTATTCTTTGCATTCCCTTGCATATTGACAGAAACATACCTCATTCCTTATGTTTCTATTGTGTTTATTTATGCCAATGACAGCTAGCCTTAGAGAGTAAGATTGGTAAGACTGTATCTGTTGATAATCTTCCTTTAGGGGTATAAGTAGTCAAAGCCAAGGCAATTAACCTATCTCCCAAACCTAAGAAAATATTCTCTTACATCAAACAACTCCCAAACAACAATCCATTTTTCTCTATTCAACAACATTATAAGAATTACAAGTACGTTTTTATCTATTAAATTCCATGGATATATGTTATGCCTTTAAGAAGTTCCATTTATTAATTTTTACCTAAAGCAATGTGGTGGGGGTTCACTCATAACTTAGAAGGAAGTGCTCCGTTATCCATTGATGAGTTTGTTGAGGAATGGATAGTCTAAGGATTTAATCCTCCTAAAAGATAGAAGGTTGGTGCAAAAAAACTTTACCAAAAGGAAACCACCCAAATATTCTTTTCCCCCTTCCTATAACAACCAACCATGGTAGATAACTCTTATCCAACCCATAGTCCATCTCCTGCTAAAGTGGACAAAGAAAATGTAAAAATGTTTGCACTTTCTGAATATTTTTAATTCCACTATATAGCGTCTATATACTGTCATAACTTAGGAGCATTTAAACAAGGTCCCTCCTCTGTGTTCAGTGTTTGTACAATTATAACATAGAAGCCTAATGTAGGTAGGCCCTAGGGTACATTCACTAGTTAGATTCCTTTAGTCTTTTGACTTTATTATAATTGTTTAAAATGCATCCTTAAAATTGCTTTAGGAATGAGCGAGTAAGGGACTTTAAAGGTGTCAGAAATAAAATTAGTAAGATAGAAATTCGATTAATTTAAAATATATCCTTAAAGCTACTTTAGGAATGAGCCAATAAGGGATTTTAAAGGTGTCAGAAATCCACGAGTGAGGTAGATGAAATATGGAGCCAAAAATAAGTATGGATGTAAGAGGATGTTGTTACCTAGTAAGTTGCTGTAACACACCCTTGTGAACCATTTTTTTTTCTTAGCCTATCTTATGAGGTATCATGAGCTAGTATTATGAGTGGTCAAACCAAGCTGTTGGTGTTGGTTATCTACTTTCTATCCCTTCTTCTGGGGTTTTCCCTTCAACTAAGAGAAATAAATGTAGAAAGTGGATGTCAATTAAAGGGATCTACCCATGAAGCCATGAGCAAGAGGGGTATTCTGGATGGGGAGGAAAAGGGTGGAAGAGCATCTGGCCAATAAACATTCAGATGAACCTAGGCATTCTAGTTTGTTGGATGTCAATGGTGAGAAGATTTTTATTGACATGATCAGCTATTGTGCACCCAAAAATTAAGTATGGAGGGCTGACACATGCACATTCTTAAGAATGGAGGGAATGTCGAGGCCAAAGGATCACAAACACATGCACATTCCTAAGGACATGAGTGCATTTGTATGTGTGTGTACATACATTCGTGCACATCTCATTGCCACTTTTTTAACCACCAACTTTGTGGAAGCACCTATTGCACAAACTAAAAGCTACTATTAATATAGATATGCAAATGCAAATATTTATATTTGGTAATTATTATTTTTTACATGGACAAAAGGAGTAGAATATTTTCCTTTATATTCATAAGATATTTTTTACGAGATTTACAAGATTAAGAATTACAAAATTTATATTCACATTTTTATCTCCTTTTATTTTGAAGATGTCTCCACTTGCATTGTATTGATTTTTTGGTTGTGTTAAACTATATCATTTATTTCATTCCATATTTGGTTTATTAAGAAGTTGAAAAGATTAGCTACTCAAACTTTTATGTTGAATCCATTACTTTTGTGCTATACTTGTACTTTATGGTTGAATGGAGTACTTTTGTGTTATACTTGTTCATAGGTGAAACAAAGTATCATCATATACATCTCATTTTCAACTTCTCTTTATACATATAGAGCATAGTGCTTTTTCTTGATTAGAACCTAATTTGAGCTCACATAGTAAACATTTATATATATAGAGATTCTCTTTTAGAGTAATGGTTATTATGTAAATCTCCCATTAATAGAGTCTCATCACAAAGATCTTGTTATGACTTCTCTAAAACTTTTTTAATCACTACATATCATAAATTATAGTGCTGATTGGAACTCTACATCTATTGAGGCTTGCTTACGTGATTGGATGTTTGTAAACCACCAATTTCGTACTCTACCTTTAGTAAACATTTATATATAGAGATTCTCTTTTCGAGGAATGGTTATTATGTAAATCTCCCATTAATAGAATCTCATCACAAAGATCTTGTTATGACTTCTCTTAAACTTTTTTAATCACTACATATCATAAATTATAGTGCTGATTTGGAACTCTACATCTATTGAGGCTTGCTTATGGGATTGGATGTTTGTAAAACACCAATTTCGTGCTCTACCTTTATTCATATTTTTTTTGTGGAATTTGGAGATCCAAAATGTTTATACTTTTGAAAATATATGCATAATGTCAAAGAATGAGGGTGTGAGCACATCTAGGACTTTTTAGGCACATCCAACTCACTAATATTTGAGACAGAGTCCTATTGATAAGGCGTCTTGTATACAATTGTGTGGAAGCATGATATACATTACACTTTACTTATTTCAAAATACAATTTATTTATATCTATAATTTGTTTCTTTATATATTTATTCTCATAATATATTTATTTTCATCTATATATTTATAATGATAATATTAAAAAAAATGATTTTTTTTTGTAAGCTGGGGCCGGACTCTCCGATTTACATGTCCATTAGAACCCCTCAACGGGGGAAGGGTAGCCCAAAATTTGAACCCAAGACTTCCGGTTCGGTGAGACTTCATTTCCACGGCCCTTGCCGGTTGAGCTACGCCATGTGAACAAAATAAAATTTAATGATTAATAAACTTATTATCTTTTATTATTATTTACAAACATTTTTCCAAATAAGTAACAAATAGACAACTCCCAACTATATATAATAATAAAAACAGGTTGCAAGTACGTGGCCCAGACTTCAATACACATATTTTTGAGACGATATTTTAAATACATATTTTAACTTAAATACATGTTTCAACGGTCACATTGGTCTCTGTGCGCAAGTGAGAGGGAAAAATGCAAATCATATTTTAAGTACACATTTTAATGTCAAAGGCTCTGTGCGCATGCTAGCGGCGGATTTGAAAGAGACAAAAACTCTAGAAATTCTTGAAATCCGATATATATTATCACATTTACACGCTTGGCCGGCCGATCAAGAAAGAGTGGAGGGCGAAAGATTGGAGAGTATCTGATTGATGGTAGATGGTAGGCATTTGCTAAGCTGGCCGGCAGAAGCCTTTCATTTGTTACCTTACCTATACACGGACGGATATTCTAAGCGACACGAAGGTTCGCCGCTTGTGCCCCCTGCTGCACTCAAGCATCACCGAATTGACATGGACGGATCGACCCGTACCGTGTTGGGCAGGGCGCCGATTCAAAACTTCTGGCTATTGGGACTGGCGACAGAGCAAGAGTGGTGGGCTTCTTATTTTTATCTGGAGCCTGGCGGAGAAAGAGAGAACAGAAGATTGGAGAGATGCTGGACTTATTTTTTTGGTGGAGCTTGGCGGAGAAGGAGATTGGTAGAACAAATTAGAGAATAGAGCCTGACAGATTTTGGAATTTATTGGGTTTAGACAGAAGAGCTGGACAGATTTTGCTGTTTGTTGCATTTTGATTTTTCTGGAGCATGGCCATGCTTAATTTCTCTCTTTGTATTTTCTTTTACTTTTTATCTATTTTGTTTCTGTTTAGTTTCTTTTCTTAGTTGGTCTAGATTTGAGTTTGTTTGCTGTTCTTTTGGTTCTGGTTTGAGAGGCTGGTACTTGTTTGCTTGGTCCTGGTTTGTGAGGTTGGTACTTGTTTGCTTGGTCAAGAGGGAGGACGGTGTTGCAATGAGGATAAGACGGGATAATTGATTTAATTGTGAAGACTGAGCAGGTAGGTACTGTTTTATTTATTTGTTATTTAAATTTTTATGGTATATTATATTCGCTGAATTTTTGGATGACATAATTGTATTTCAATATCTCAGGGATAGATCAGTGCTTTTTACTGGAAGTTTTATCCTATCTTTTTCCTTTTCTCTTGAGATGCAAGTGAGGAACTATATGACCAATAAATAGTCGTGGAAAACAAGGCTGAGGTGTATTTTTTGAGATCACAGGTGAGATTAACTCCTTTTTTTTTGGTTTCTCTCCTATCTCATAAGATTAGGGATTAGATACACATGCACTATGGTTTATATGGTTTTAATTAAAAGCTTCTTATTCCCAATTGCATTTGCATGTAAGGGTTGGGAAAGGTTGGAAAAGATTTTATAATCTTTGATGAGTTTGGTTTTTCTATGTCTCTGGTTTTTGGTTGTGAAAGACTTTATAATCTTTGATGAGTTTCTTTTCACTATGTCTTTAGTTTTTTTTGGTACTGTTTATGTCCCAATAAGTTTTAATTTTTGAGTTTTGTTATCAAAGTTCAATAAATTGAGACTGATTTAGTGTTAGCATAATATCCAATTGAGACTGATTTAGTGTTAGCATAAAACCCTGTTCAAATCTAAATAAGGTTTCAGGTTTCCAGAAATTTCTTTTTAGAAATTGTTTCTAAAAATTCATAATCTGTAATGTGTTTGACTCTTCAATTTCGTTGAGTTTTATTTTTTTTTACTGTTTATTGGGTTTTATTTTTTGAATATAGTTTATGAAATTTCCACATATTTGTGCTGATTTAGCATTAGCATAAAACCCTCTAATGATCAAGTCTAAAAAAGATTTTGGGTTTCCAGAGTCTTCTTAGAAACTTTTTGTAGAAGTTCAACATGTAGAGGGGAGTAGTACAAATAATTCTGCATTGCTAGATTTTGGGGTTTCCCGAGTTGTCTTCTTAGAAACTTTTTGTAAAAGTTCAACATGTAGAGGTGAGTAGTACAAATAATTCTGCTTTGCACGTGATCAGAACAACAGCAACCTATTTACATATTCTTGGATTAACTAGCCATATAACTCAGGGCATATAACTAAGGGCATGTTAAGAGTTGAATTAAGTTGCTATCCTGTACACTTAAGCAAATTAAGCTATCAGCAGATTACTGGTAAATGCGTCATTATTACCCTGTATGAGTCCATCATTATATAGATAAATAAGCAACTTGTAAGCTAGCAAATATTCTTCTAGATAGATGCTACATGAGATAATAGAACTACCACGTTGTGATACCGGTTTTCATGGAACATAAGTGAGTTCTTAGCCCCATATGCAGCTTGTTCTTAGTATGCTTAAGCTGTTTTGTGACGTATAACACTTGCTACTATATTAATTGAGCTCTAGTTTTCACACTATTATATGGTTTAGTAATTGAGATTAGCCTAGAATTACACTTTACCCTGATACCAATCTTTAGACTGAATAGAATGACCTGTACCCTGATTAAAGAGTTCGCCAAGATGTGATTCAAGTCAACAAGACTCAATATAATGGCTTGTAAATAACCCACAGTAATCAAAATAGCTCACATAAAAACTATGCTTTAATTACATGCATATCATAACCAATTAATACAATACCAAGGACATAGATTACAATATATTAGTATCGACTGAGTACGATATAAACCATGGGGCTAGTGGCAGGGTACAGTCAATTGCTCTAGTCACTCGGGATAAAACCTTTACAACACTAACGCAAGCTAATTACGCGTACATGTAAGGCTCGGAATAATGATGCTTTATATAGCACATAACTCTTTATTTCTACAGTTTATGTCATAGCTCTATTGTACTTGTCAAGATTCAAATTTGCCCATTATGTACCTTAACCATTTACTTTAGAGTGTACTTATTGATAAAGAGCGAGTATAACTGGTGTTACTGGTTGAACTTCTCCACTTGAATACTGTAATTTCACCGTAGTGGTAGTATAAACTTAGTAAGATTAATAATGTAAGTGCTGAATTTACTGAATT
This sequence comes from Pinus taeda, assembly GCA_000404065.3. Taxonomy (NCBI): domain Eukaryota; kingdom Viridiplantae; phylum Streptophyta; class Pinopsida; order Pinales; family Pinaceae; genus Pinus; species Pinus taeda. The sequence continues at coordinate 9,867 of APFE031436830.1, read as the reverse complement.
AAGTAGTATAATGCTTAGTGGCATTAATATTCAGTCTGACTACCATATCCAAGTGGGGCTCGTGCATGGTGCTGATTTAGCATTAGCATAAAAAACCTGCTGATTTAGCATTAGCATAAAAAACCTTCTGATGCTCCCGTCTAAAGAAAATTTTGGGATTTCCAGAATATTCTTCTTCAATTTTTTTCAATTTTGTTTGTTTTTGTATTTTTGTTTTTTAGAAGTTCAATATGCAAGTAGAATTTTATTGCAATTTTAATAGAGTGTTAATTTTGTTTGTTTTTGTATTTTTGTTTTTTAGAAGTTCAATATGCAAGTAGAATTTTATTGCAATTTTAATAGTGTTTTTTCCTTTGGGCATTTTGCAAATAGGTTTTGGTTATTGGACATTTAAAATGTAAAGAGTGACTAGAAGTCCAAGCCATGTTGAGCTTATAAACTAACAGGTTGAGCTTATTTGGAGTGAAATTATTAACCATTAAGTGACTTGCAACAATCAATTGGTGCTGCTAGCATAAAACCTTCTAATGTTTAAACTTGTAGAAAATTTTTGGTTTCCAGAATTTTCTTTTTAGACATTGTGTGTAGAAATTCAATAAGTGAGTTAAATTTTATTACAATTCTTTTAGTCCCTTCACTTCTGTAAAAGGAGAATTTGGTCATTGGATGTTTCTTGTTTAGTTGAGTGACAAACAATCCATGCCATGTTGAGCTTACATAGGCTGGGGTTAGATTATTAACCATTTTATTACCTATAACAGTCATATTCATCAATCTCCATTTTTTATTTTTCCCAACCAGCTTGAACAAGGTGTAAGGAGTACGGATAGACTTTCTAATCTAGGGAGATAGTGCTCAGGTCACACCTGCATTAGATGGAAACACATCAAGTAGGCAAAAGCACATTGAAGCATGACCTCTAGGAAGACATTTGGATTAGACAAAAACACATTATGTAAGCAAACACATCTAATCCATACCTATTTAAAAAAATATGGTTTCACAGATCGTGCCCTTGCCTATGTAAGTTTAAGCAACTTGCTTAGGATGCCCTAGCACAAAGCGTGCTTGGGGCCTACCTAGGATAGCTAAGGAAAGAAGGTTCAAATACTTGACAGGGGTTTGCAACTTTGTTTACTCTAAGGTGGGACAAATCCTAGGTATGTGATTTGTTCTAATAAGTAGTTCACTGTAAGCTCTTTCTTTTCATTCTACACAATATTAAAGTGAAGCAAATTAGTATACTTTTGTCCAAAATCAATCCCTACATAAATGGTTTAGAAAAGGTTGAAAAGAAATGTACTTCTTACATTTTCATTTTCCTTCCCATGCAGTCTATTACTACTGCAAACATTTCTGTAACCCAGGCCCATAAAAATGCCTTTTAGTTCAATTTAAGAGAGTAATACACTAGCATTTATGCTCTACATTCCCTTGCATATTGATCTTAGATGGACAGAAACCCAGCTCATTCCTTATGTTTCTGTTGTGTTTATTTATGCCAATGATAACTAATCTTAGAGAGTAAGACTGATAAGACTGGAGTATCATGTATCTGTTGATAATCTCCCTTTAGGGGTAGAAGTAGTCAAAGCTAGAGCAATTAACCTATCTCCAAACCTAAGAAAATATTCTCTTACATCAAACAACTCCCAAACAACAATCCATTTTTCTCTGTTCAACAACATTATAAGAATTACAAGTACATTTTTATCTATCTAATTCCATCAATATATGTCATGCCTTTAACAAATTCCATTTATTAATTTTCCCTAAAGCAATGTGGTGCGAGTTCCCTCATAACTTACAAGGAAGTGCCAAGTTATCCATTGATGAGTTTGCTGAAAAATAGATAAGTCTAAGGATTTAACCCTCTTAGAAGGTACAAAGTTAGTGCAGAAAAACTTCACCAAAAGGAAACAACCCAAATATTCCTTTCCCCATCCTAACAACCAACCATGGTGGATAACTCTTATCCCAACTCATAGTCCATCTCCTGCTAAAGTGGACAAAGAAAATGTAAAAATGTTCGCACTTTCTGAATATTTAGAATTCCACTATATAGTGTCTATATACCGTCATAACTTAGGAGCATTTAAACCGGTCCCTTCACTGTGTTCAGTGTCTGTAAAATTATAACATAGGAGCGTAATGTAGGGAGGACCTAGGGTACATTCACTAGTTAGATTCCTTTAGTCTTTTGACTTTATTATAACTTCCTTTAGTCTTTTGACTTTATTATAACTGATTTAAAATGCATCTTTACAACTGCTTTAGGAATGAGCCAGTAAGGGACTTTAAAGGTGTCCGAAAGCAAATCAGTAAGATAGAAACTCAATTTTAAAATTTATCCTTAAATCTACTTTAGCAATGAGCCTGTAAGGGATTTTAAAGGTGTCAGAAATCCACCAGTCACTGGTAGATGAAATATGGAGCCAGAAATGAGCATGGATGTAGGAGGATGATGTTACCAGTAAGGTGCTGCAACACACCCTTGTGAATTTTTTTTTTCTTAACCTATCTTATGAGGTATCCTGAGCCAGTATTATGAGCAGTCAAACCAAACTGTTGGTGTTGGTTATCTACTTTCTATCCCTTCTTCTGGGGTTTTCCCTTCAACTAAGAGAAATAAATGCAGAAAGTAGATGTCAAATAAAAGGATCTGCCCATGAAGCTATGAGAAAGAGGGGTATTTTGGATGGGGAGGAAAAGGGTGTAATAGCATCTGGCAAGAGGGGTATTTTGGATGGGGAGGAAAAGGGTGCAAGAGCATCTGGCAAGTAAACATCTAGATGAACCTGGTCATTCTGGTTCGTTGGATGCCCATGGTGAGAAGATTTTTATTGACACGATCACCTATTGTGCACCCAATAATTAGGAATGGAGGGCTGACACATTGTATTAACCAGAACAGACGCAATTCAGCATGTCTTGCAGCGTAGAATACACAGTTTATTGATGTGTGTCTATAATTTTCTGGAAGAAAGGCTTGATGACTTTATTAGCAGGCTTTTTACTTGATGACTCACACGATTAATCATGATCAAGTGTCTAGACTTTTTGGGCTGCTGTATGGCACACAATTCTCGTGACATGTCTAGATTTTTCACAAAGAAACTGTGTCAGGATTGCTCTATGAATAGCTTGCTGTGGGAACGAACAGTAAACTTTATCTATAACTTATATCTGGGGTATTTGGGACTTCTATGTATACGTATATGGTATTGTTTGTTTTCTTAATCAGTGTAATCGGTTGTGTATCTTCCCTCTGATTTAAAATTGGTCACTTAGTGATCAGTCTGCGCTACTCAATGTTTTGATTTGATAAATGGTTGGTCACTTTGTTATCAGTCTCTAGCACTCAGTATTTTGATTTGATAATTGGTCATTTGCATGGTTTGTAACTTTGTTACAATGTCCAAACAAGGTGTCTGTGCCGCGGTAGATATACCAATGCGTAGTTCTGATTCACAGTCTAGCTCCCATGAACAATCATTTGGATCCCCTCCATTTTAATTAGGGTAAATTTTTTTCCCATTTGAAAACCATTGCAATTTACGGAGACTGAATTGTCATCTTCTTTCCAATCGAGAAGTCTTTCAAGTTTAGGGCAAGATTTAAGATGGTCAATCTTTGCTGGTGGATCAAGAGGTTGCTACTTATGCAATATGCCTAAATCCCCTCATTTATCAGGACTTTTTGAATAGCTTTCATGAGAAGTTCCAGATCCTTGGAATGTCAACTTTTGACCAACAGCAGTTGAGGATTGGCATTCTTCTATCTTTGCCTTGTTAAAATATAGATTTCGGTACTAGATGTGTGCAATTCTTATAAAAAAAGTCAGATTGCCTAAAAATGCATATCCATTGTCCTCCTCCTAGGTTTTTTTTGGAGTTTTGTAGCCTATCAGCTGCCCTCTCATCTTTTGCACATACAGCTAATAATTCTTTTTTCCATCCCAGTTCTACGATAGATAGCATAGATAAGAAATTGGCTGAAGCATTATTTATGCCCTTCTTGTATTGAATCTCAAAGAAAAAGCCTTGTAGTTTGCTTTCCTGCTTGTTCACTAAAATTTCATTGGGATAATGAATACTTCAAAGTTTCATGCTCTGTTCCAATTTTGTAGTGTTGTCCCGATAAATATGGCGTGAATTTTTCGACAACATGCATAAGGGTCAATATTTCCTTATCATAGATGCATAAAAGCTTCTCTTTGTGAGTCAACTTCTACTTTGAAAAGCAATAGACTACTGATTTTTCCTGACCACAGTGTTCATGTCAGTGCTCAAGGCATCATATTTCACTTCTAAAGTCTATGAGAGCCAGCCTTCTGTTACAAGATTTGACAGATGCCTGCTTGAGTTGGTACAATTTGCCATGTACAGTGAACTTTTTTTTGTCATAGGAATTCTTTGGATTTGCTTCATTTATTTATTTAGTTCAACAAACCTTTTGAAGAATGAGTTACAAAAAATGCAATGTGGTGAGTGTAGACCTTCAGATCTTCAGTCTGATTCTCTCTAAACCTAGCTGTTACTACTGGATAGACAAACTTAAGTTACTAATTAAGTCATTTAGTTTCACCTTCTGTAACAAGTATTTGACAGATGCCTGCTTGAGTGTTACAGTTTACCAGGTAGAGTGAATTTTTCATTTGTCATAGTAATTCCTTGGATTGCCTTCATTTATCTATTTAGTTCAACAAACCTTTTGAAGAAGGAATTACAGAAAATGCAATGTGGTGAGTGTGACCGAACATGCAACCTTCAGTGTGATGCTCGTATTTGACAGATGCCTACTTGAGTGTTACAGTTTGCCATGTAGAGTGAACTTTCGTTTGTCATAGTAATTCCTTGGATTGCCTTCATTTATCTATTTAGTTCACCAAACCTTTTGAAGAACGAATTACAGAAAATGCAATGTGGTGAGTGTGGACCGAACATGCAACATTCAGTCTGATGCTCTCCAAGCCTAGGTGTCACACTACGGATAGACTTACAAGTTCTTAATGAAGTCATATAGTTTCACCTTCTGTTACAAGTACTTGACAGATGCCTGCTTGAGTGTTACAGTTTGCCCGGTAGAGTGAACTTTTCTTTTGTCATAGTAGTTCCTTGGACTGCCCTCATTTATCTAGTTAGTTCAACAAAGCTTTTGAAGAATTGATTACAGAAAAATGCAATGTGGTGAGTGTGGACGGAACATGCAACCTTAGATGATCTTCAGTCTGATGCTCTCCAAATGTAGGCGTCACACTACTGGATAGACAAATTTAATTTACTAATGAAGTCATTTAGTTTCACCAAGTATTTGACAGATGCCTGCTTGAGTGTTACAGGAATGAACTTTTCCTTTGTCATAGTAATTCCCTGTATTGCCTTCATTTATCGCTTTAGCGTTCAACAAACTTTTTAAAGAATGAATTACAAAAATACAATGTGGCCAGTGTGGACCGAACATGCAACCTTCAGATCTTCAGTCTGATGCTCCCCAAACCGATCTGTCACACTACTGGATAGACAGCGGCTTTTACTAGACACTATCTGATACATGTCCAATAATTCTTTTACTCTCTCATCTTTAAGATACCTGCTGTATGGGGAATATTCTACTCGGCGTCACACTACTGGATAGACAAATTTAATTTACTAATGAAGTCATTTAGTTTCACCAAGTATTTGACAGATGCCTGCTTGAGTGTTACAGGAATGAACTTTTCTTTTGTCATAGTAATTCCCTGTATTGCCTTCATTTATCGCTTTAGCGTTCAACAAACTTTTTAAAGCATGAATTACAAAAATACAATGTGGCCAGTGTGGACCGAACATGCAACCTTCAGATCTTCAGTCTGATGCTCCCCAAACCGATCTGTCACACTACTGGATAGACAGCGGCTTTTACTAGACACTATCTGATACATGTCCAATAATTCTTTTACTCTCTCATCTTTAAGATACCTGCTGTATGGGGAATATTCTACTCTTCCAGGAACCTGAAATATATCTTCAGTCTGATGCTCTCCAAACTGATATATATCATAAGATACCTGTAGGGGGGGAATATTCTATTGTTCCAGGCAACCCAAAAATATATTTCTATTGTTCTTGAAGGTAAATTGCATATGTCCTCTGATGCAAATTCACCATATTCATCCTGTATAATCAACAATGAATATAGCTTTATATTTTTTTGAATGTTGTGTAGCTTTTCAAAGTATCAAATTAATCATGCATAATAAGCTCCTATGGACTTTGATAGATAGTTTGATCAAATATGGTAAAGGTCAATTGATGCACCATATGTAAAACATACTGAATTGAGATACCTGTAGGGGGGAATATTCTATTGTTCCAGGCAACCCAAAAATATATTTCTATTGTTCTTGAAGGTAAATTGCACATGTCCTCTGATGCAAATTCACCATATTCATCCTGTATAATCAACAATGAATATATCTTTATATTTTTTGAATGTTGTGTAGCTTTTCAAAGTATCAACTTAATCATGCATAATAAGCTCCTATGGACTTTGATAGATAGTTTGATCAAATATGGTAAAGGTCAATTGATGCACCATATGTAAAACATACTGAATTGTACAAATGGGTTTGGTTCCCAACTGTACCGGTTCAGCGAAATTTATAATGGGTGTACATCGCTAGGAATGCAAAAAGACTCAATTGAGTAGCCCTGCCCTACGTTGTAGGGCAAAACAGACTCAATTCAGTAGTTTGTCTTGTTCTGTAAGGCCTCGATCGCTCTCCCATCAACTTACTGAGTTACTTCCCTCATGATTCAAAGAGGCCAGGCCAGGCAGCTGTAGTGACTTGTGTGAGCCCAATGACCTCCCCTCAGAGTGTGTGGCACATGAATGTAACATGTTTTAAATATATTTTGATATTCTGTGAGGACAATGGCCAATCAGATATTCTGGCAAGCGTTTTTGGTAGTTGATGTTCAATTGGTGTTAACATGTTTCTTTAACATAATTAATTTATGAAACCATTTTTTTTTTAATTAATTAATTTATTTTTCATTTAACTTAAAATATACCTATGCAAATCCATATAGCTACCCAGTTGCTTACCTTACCTTGATTGAATCAGTCAATCTTGAGGTGCGTAAATGGCCAGGAATTATAATAACTAATTTTATCTCTGTTTACTTGATCTGCGATAACTGGTGAAATTTACAATGAAAGGATATATATATAATGAAAGCATATTTGCAACTAAAAGTTTAATTTTCTTATTTTATCAAACAGGTATAAAACAAGTGGATGGAGAGAGGGCTTTTGAAGAAGTTATAAATGAGGAGAGGGAATTACTTTTACAGTTTCATGTGAATTGGTGAGTGAAATTGAAATTTTTATTAGTTATAATTATTATTTTAAAGAGTATTTAATTAATCCTTTTTGTTATTTATTATTTTAAAATAAAATTATTATTAAAACAGTAAAGCTTCTTATTATATGAAATAGGTATAAAAAAAATAGATGGGAAACTTTTCCACTCAAACCCAGATAGTGTTGTAATAACAAAAATTATATATGAGAAGGTAAATGGAATTGTTTGCAATTTCATACTGCATGTTTAACTATAATTTTGATGACCTCTCAAGAAAATATTTAATTGTTGTTATTTATTATTTAAAATAAATAAAATTACAAAAATTAAAATCTTTTAATGGTATGCAGGAATCAAGATGGTCAGGATCAAAAAGGTATATGGAAAGAACTGAAGAGGGGACTGCCTTGGCAAAGGCTCTTTGACAAAGGCTTTTGGGCAAAGATTATCATATACTAAGAAGAATATTTGTAATTGTAAATTGTATTATTATTTTTTATGTACTCACTCAAAAACTATATTTTAATATATTATCAGATTTTTTTGGAGAGGGGATCGACCCTTCTCACAACCTTCAAAGATAGCATGGCCAAAGCTATCTTGGAGGAGTCTCATTGTCTTGGATAGTCTTAATTTTTTTTTAACCGAGTTCAGGTAGTTTTGCAAACAATAATTTTATGATACAAGTGATTTAAAATATGATTTCTGATTTAATGATTTCTGAATTTTGATTTATAATTAATTAATTTAAAATTAATCTAATTAACTATGTTTTTATAAAAAGATATTCCAACTTTATATTCACATTTACATTATTTCTTATAAAATCACATTTTAAAATTATGTTATTTAATAAAAATAAATGTGTTTTTTTAAAAAAATCAGCTTCACATTACTCTCACATAACACTTTATATACCAGCACTTTCACATTCACATTACTTTCACATGATACCTTATATACCAAGCACTGGTTGAAAAATAACTCATAAAATTACATTTAAAACTTTGTTATTTAATAAAAATTAATATTTAAAATTTATACAATTAAAACCTTAATGTTTACCTATTTATTTGTGTTACTGTTGTGTTGTGTTGTGTTGTATTGTGCTGTGCTGTGTTATCTTTTGTTTGTGTGTATATATAATTATACACATTAATATTCTGTGTACAACAAAATATTTGTACACCAATATTATGCTAATAGATGTATATAGATTTTATTTTTACATTTTAAAACTATGATTATACATCTCTTTAGCATGATATCATTTCCCTGGCAACAAGTGGAGCATTAAAAATGAACTTGTAAACTTTCAAAGATGATAATAATTTTTATTTTAAAAGGGTTGTCCTTTTCACAATTTTCAAATATAGCATGCCTAAAGTTAGGAAGGAGTTGTATTTTAATTTTCAGTAATTGTCTATTGTGGTATTAAAATTTTATCCTTATTTATTTTAATTTTGCAGTTTCACAAATAAGTGATATATTAATGATTTCCTACTTTGATTTCAAATCTTTTTCATCATTCATATGGTTTTCATATAATACCCTATATACCAATCAAAGAGGATGTTTAAAATGTGATTTAACCAAAAATATTAATTGAAAAAATAAAAAGTTATACCAATAAGATTAAAGTTTGAATATTTATTTAAGTTGTATTATAATGTAAATAATGTGATGTATTGAAATGCTTTGTGTTGTGTATTTTGTTTGTACACAATATTGTGTATAATTTGGTGTTATTTTAATTTAATTGAATTTTTTTTATGCCAACCACAAATCAATGTAAAAATCTAAATTTGTGTTATTTAATAAAACATAATAATCAAAATTAATTGATGTGTTTGAAAAAGAAATCCAACCTCACATTTTAAATTTGATTTAGTATACTCATCTCTTTTCACATTCACGATACTTTTCACTTACTTTATAAACCAAACACAAATGACCATGAAAATTAGTGTTGTGTTGTGATAGTAATAATGATTATACACTGACTTTGAAAATATGGTGTATTTTAAATTAAATTATTGTTATTGGTATTTAATGTTTGACTTTGTGTGTAAATATGGTGTATTTTAAATTAAATTATTGTTATTGGTATTTAATGTTTTAAAAATATTTGTGTTATTGGTATTTAATGTTTTAAAAATATTTGTAAAACAATGTAATGTTATATGGTTGTGAATATGTAAATTTGTATTTTTATTATAAAAAGATGTATATAGATTTTAAATTCACATTTGAAAATTGGACTTCCACCATGATGTTTAAAATATTAGTAATATTGACAATATTTTCACTTGATACAGATAAACCAAACATAAATGACTATGAAAATTAACTCATAAAATTATATAATTAAAATCTTATTATTTATTTTAGTGTTGTGATAATAATGATTATACACAACTTCTTGTGTAATATGGTATATTTTAAATTAATTTAATGTTATTGGGATTTAATGTTCTGCAAATATTTGTAAAACAAAATTATGTTATATGGTTATGAAA
>APFE031436826.1:173469-183583 GCA_000404065.3 Pinus taeda | reverse complement strand
GTACTGATATGCAAAAATAATTCAAAGTGTAAATAAGGAAGATTTGTTAAAAGAACTAGATAATATTGATTCACCCCCCTCTCAGTATTATTTTCAACAATTATGTGGATATCTTCTAGATTCATAAACAAGTACTTGACAAGTATATTAGCTAGTCTTTAGTTATAGGTGGATTTGTCAAAGGATTGGAGTCACTTGAGAGATGGGTGGATGTGTTCAGTTACAAGAAACGTGTTTGACACAATAAGATGAGGTAACTGATGTATTGTAATGTTTATTTATGCACTAATAGTTATGTGTTAATGACAACATGATGCAAGGAGTTGCGTGGCGAGAGAGGTTGCCATGAAATCTCGAAGAAGGCTCATTTTGAGCTTTCCTTGGGAACCATGGGGATTGAGTCATCATGTTTGTTTCTAGTCTTGTGCTTTTGGTCTTTTGTGATTTGATGTGCTTGATTACAATTTTGTTTGTCTAGTGCATGATCATGCCACTTTGTTTGTGATGTCGTATTACTATTTGGTTTCATCATTTTATTCTTATTTGTTTCTTGTCTTGCCTTTATTTTTTTGAGTCTTGGGAATTGGTTGGGAAATAGGAAAAGTTGATGGAGCTTAGGGAGAGCCATGTGGTACCCAATAGGTAATGTAAGACATGGGTGAAGCTCAGTGTATGAGTAAGTGCAGTGGAAGGTAAGACTATGACAATTGGTTGGACTAATTGGGTCCATTATGGTAAATCGATGATGACAAAACAATCATGGGAAAGGTAATCAAGAAAATGTAAAGTAAATGGATCTGAGGTGTCAGATGCCTTGGCTATGCTGGGATTGTTGTTCTTAATATTGCACATGTGTTGCATGAATAAAGGAAGTTCTCTTAAACCTTGTTAGGTCCCTATACTATTAGTGTAACCCCTTATTGTTATTAGTACAACCTCCTTATTATATTGTTGTGCCCATGTAGTCCCCATATTGTTATTATTGTGCACCATAGAAGCCCACTATTATTATTATTGTTCCCTTACATTATTATTGTTATGTCGGCCTTGATTATATTATGACCCCTTAGAATCATATATACAGAAAAGAGGTATTGTCATTTGTATCATCCAATAATTGTTCATTTGTGTAATGTAAAGGAGGTTTCCCCCTCGAAGACGCTTGAAGGTGTTTATCTATCTTTTCTATCTTTTCTTGAGCTAGTTTCATAACATTTGGTATCAGAGCTTTGGATTCTAGGGTTTCGCTGCTCCAAACAGATCATTGTGGCATTTTCACTTTAACTTTTTCGCTACGAAGTTTCAGAATCTAAAAAAAAACCCATTTGATCCGAAATCATTATGAATCTTGGGCACGAATTTCAGATCTTGTCTCACTATATTTTCGGAGATATAATCTGAGGATGTTAGGGATTTTGCAAGCTCCAAAATTCCATCTCAAACAAGTCATCGTGGAATTTTCGCTATAACTTTGTTACTACGAAGGTTGATACTCTAAAAGTAAAACCCATTGGAGCTTAAATCTTGGTGAAGATTGAATCTAAATTTTAGATCTTGTCTCACTATATTTTCGGAGATATGATCTGAGGAAGTGCAGACTCCCGACTTACATTCCAAATAGGTGACGTTGGGAAAAGAGTCATAACTTTCTCTCTCAGTATTAGATTAAAATTTAGTAAGAAGTTGCAGAAACAGGATGGACTTTAGTTTTCTGTGTATCTTTTTCAGATCCAAAGGTCGAAACACGCATGGCACTTCACACAAGTTTGCTCTACTAAACCAGTCTATAATCAGGTCATCGTGGGAGATTTGACATAACTCTTTCTTGCAGAATGCAATCTTGATTAGACTTGCGGGGTTAGAAAGAGGACTCAAAGGGATACTGCAGGATGTAACTTTAGAACTTAGAGAGTTAAAATTACAGAGTTATAGTTGTTTCAAGATCGAGCTCCTAGAGTAAAAAAAGGCGATATGAGGAAGTTTGATGGCAAGGATCTGTTAAATTGGATACTACAGATGGAGAAATATTTTGATCTACATGAGGTGCAATTGTTACAAAAGGTACATATTGCATCTTTATATTTAGAACTAAATCAATTTTTATGGTATGAAGGGATGTGTTCTCGTAAACCACTTGTCACGTGGTCAATTTTCACGGAGGAAATGATAACACATTATGAGGATACAAAGAGAAACACTTTCTTTAGCCAATTGATAAATCTCAAACAAAAGGGTTCAAAGGAAAAGCACATTTAGGACATTAAAAAATTGAATATAAGGGTAAATGATATTCCAAATAAGCAAATGATTGATGTCTTCATATGGACTTTAAAGGATAACATTCAACATGAGTTTCGTCTTTGGGAACCTGATTCATTGGAGAAGGCATTTGGGTTGGCAAGAAAAATTGAAAGCGGAATTATGGAAACAAGGAATCCCACCACTCATAACTATAATTATGGAAGTTTTTTTTCTCCTAGCCTTCCATAACCTACAAGGCTTACACCAAAACAATTGGAATAAAAAAAAAGAAAAAGGGATTTGTTACAATTGTGATAGCAAATACACTAAAGGTCATAAGTGTGCTGAGAAGAAATTATTTTACATAGATTATGAAGAGGAGGAAGAAAGGATCAAGAAACAACAAAAGAAGAGGATATACACCAGGAACTAACCCTAGAGAAATAACAAATGAATCTGACTATATCTTGTAAAGAATTGGCAAGAATTACCACTCAAACTCTCAAGATAAAAGGACATATCAAGAAGAAAAAGGTTCAAGAAGTGAAATATCACATCGAGAAAGAAGAAATGAATCTGAATATATTTTTTAATGCATTGGCCGAAATTACCACTCCTCAAACTATCAATATAGAAGGACATATCAAGAAGAAAAATGTTCAAGAAGTGAAAGATCACATCGAGCATCAAGAAATGAATTCGACCATATCTTGTAATGCGTTGGAAGAAATTACCACTCCTCAAACTCTCAATATAGAAGGACATATCAAGAAGAAAAATATTCAAGCAGTTAAATATCACATCGAGCATCAACAACAAGTTCTCCAACTTTTAAAGGATAATTCCACTTTGGTGCAGAATTGAATGATACAATAGGCAGATCAACATCACAGTGAAAGAAGTTTTGATGTAGGCGATTGTGTTTTTTTACGGCTACATCTCAAGCAAGCTATTTATGAGAAGGAAATGTTGGCAATACTACATGCACTTAAGAAATGGCGACCTTACCTAATGGGAAAACACTTCAAGGTAAAAATGGATTATGATAGTCTTAAATAATTTTTAGAATAAAGATTATTTTTAGAAGAACAGAAAAATGGGTCACAAATATGTTGGGTTATGACTTTTAAATCATCTACAAAAAAGGGAAGCAAAATGTTGTTGCAGATGCACTCTCAAGAAAGGATGAGGATGTGGAAGCATTGTTTTGTGCTATTTCTATTATCCAACTAGATTGGATAAATAAAGCAAGGGGTGAATGGAAGAAGGACGAAGAAGTGTCTCCACTCATTCAAAAGTTGCAAAAGATCCAAGTTCAAACAATATTTCCAAAACTTGACAAGGAAGGAAAAATCATATTGGAACCTGGAGCAATCATAGAGACAAGAACCCGACAGCTACGAAATCGATCAATTTCAAAGTATCTCATCAAGTGGAAGAACTTACTCACTTGAAGATTCCACATGGGAGGAGAATAATTTTATACAAAAGTATCAAGAACTACTAAGCGTTGAGGACAACACTTTTTGAAGGAGAGGGGCATGTTAGGTCCCTATACTACTAGTGTAGCCCTTATTGTTATTAGTACAACCCCCTTATATATTGTTGTGCCCATGTAGTCTCCATATTGTTATTATTGTGCCCCATAGAAGCCCATTATTATTATTATTATTGTTCCCTTACATTATTATTGTTATGTCTGCTCTGATTATATTATGACCCCTTAGACACACATATATATAGAAAGGAGGTATTGTCATTTGTATCATCCAAGAATTGTTCTTTGTGTAATGTAAAGAAGGTTTCCCCCTCGAAGAGCCTTATTTTGAATGCGTTTATCTATATTTTCTATCTTTTTGTGAGCTGGTTATATAACAAACCTTGACCTTGATATCTGGTAATTATGTTATGATCATGATTATGCTGGATTTTATATATGTATACATGTAGGTGTGTATGCGTGTTATGTTTGATAGGGTGATCATGAATCATGATTATTTTATCCTAATGTTTATATGTACATATGTATGTAAACATGACGTCGACTAACAAGATCATTATTATTTTAGGATGTATGTATGTGTAGATGTATCTATGTCACTGTCTGGCAGGGTCATCAGGAATCATTCTTGTGGAGAAATGATTGCTTACGCAGGAAAATGACATGAAGAGGTTCCTCGTCTATGAGGAATCAAGTGGGAAGAGTAGTCATGAAAAACATATGATGTCAATATCATGTGAATATGAATTTATATTGTATGCTTGTATTATGCCTATGCTTATTTTATGGACAAGTTATACCAAGGGATACATCAACAAGGACAAGTTATACCAAGGGATACATCAACAAATTGGAAGCAATTTGGTCTACGTTATTCTGGGACAAGCATGAATAAGACACTGGAAGCAAGTTTGCTTGGTAAAGAGTCAGTGTGGTTTGGATGTGTGGTAAGGCTATGGTGCATATGTCATATATGTTGTTGTGTGCATGCGATGTGGTGTATATTTAGTGTGTGTACATGTTGGATATACGGTATTGTGTACATATTGTACTGTGTGCATGATGAATATGCGGTGTTGTGTGCATATGGTGATGTGCACATGTTGGATATGCAATGTTGTGTATTGATGATGCTATGTACATGTTGGAAATGCAGGGCTATGTACAAGTGTTGTTGCGTGCATGTTGTACATGTGGTGCTATGTACATATGGTGTGGTGTGCCTGATTGTACAAGTGGTGTTGTGTGCATGTGGTGCTGTGTAGATGTTGTACAAGCGGCATTGTGTGTAGGTGGTGCTGTGTACATGTGGTGTCGCGTACATGTCATGTGTGTGGTACTGTGTACATGTGGTGTTGTGTACACGTTGTACAATGGTGCAATGTACATATGACGTTGTATACATGTTGTGCAGGTGGTGTTGTGTACATGTGATGTCGTGCACACATTGTGCAGGTGGTGCTTGGTACATGTGGCACTGACGTATGTGTGGGATTGAGTGCATGTCGTACATGATGTGTTGCATGCATGTGGTACTATGTATGTGCATTGTGTAGTCATGGTATTGTGACATATGCATTCATTTTGTTGCACTCTAGACACATATTCGTGTTATGTTGTACATGAGATGTAGGTGCATGTATTGTGTTGTACACCAGATGTAGACGTATATATTGATTTGTGTTGTACATCAGCTATAAGTGTATGAGTTTTTGTTGTATACGAGTGTACATGTATGCATTTTGTGGTGTCACACGTTATGTGTGAATGAATGTATTCTGATGTACATTGTGCACATATACGTGCATTGCATGGTGTTGTATGGCATGTGTGGTTGTATATGTGAGATGCACACTATGCATATGTGCACCTGATGGAGAAGGCACTGGGTGTTTGCTGGGTGTGGCAACCAATCAGGTGCATGTACAAAAGAACAAAGGCAAAAGTAAGGATTGATGAAGGATAAGTATCAATATTGTATTTTAGTTTTACTATGCATATGATTTATGATTCTAGTTTATGATGATTACATGTGATATAGGATTCTAGTTTATGATGGTTACATGTGATTTATAATTTTGATCTATGATGGTTATCTTTTGAGCTAACCTGATGTGATATTTTTATGCATGATTCTAGTTTGACTTGTCGTGACAGGAAGTAAACAAGATTGCAAGTATACCTTATTGACGAGCTACCAATGAGGTATGATTTGAAGTTATTTCAATTTATTTTGAATCTAATGGAAGTTATGTGCATGGTACAATGATCACGGAAAGGCCTGGTTGGGTGGTTAAAATCATCTGTAATAATCAACAACAGTAGTGAAAAGAATTGGAATATGTAGTAGTATGTTGGCAAAGACGTCAGGAACAAGGCCATTGTGGGACACTAGTACCCAATTGTGTCCATTGGTTGCCATGAGCATTCTATGACCGGTATGATGGTTTTGAGGTAGGTATATGCCTTGGTTTTTGTATCTTCCTTTGCGAGGAAGCCTTGCTAAGGGATGAACTCCCTGGAATGGGGGTGCCAGCGGAACTTGGAAGGTGAGTGGTTGCATGGAAGGGTTGACCAGATTGCCTAAGGGAATGTGTAGTTGAGAAGGGAAGGTCATGGATGGATTTGTTTTGGTCATGAGAATTTCCAGATGGAATTAGATGCACATTGAGAGTGTGTCCTGGAACAATGAAATTGTAACTGTTCACTAAGAGGACAAGTGGTGCAGGATTACAGTGCTAGACATTGGATGAAGATTTGACTTTGCAGTGGATTCTGGATTTCCTGGGAAGGAGGTGAATCCTGGTATTACTTTGAGGGTGGAGGTGTGGGCCTCTAAGTTCCCTTGTTGCAGATGCAGGCATCATATCCTTCTATTTGTTGGTTGAGTAAATGTGCATATGTGATTATTATAAATACTGTAATGAGTTGTGTTATAAAGCTCCACTATGCAGTATGTTGTCATGATGTTTTTCTTTTGAGAAAATCTTTCATTTTAAATACTGTATCGAGCTGTGTTATAAAATTCCATGAGAAATATGTCTTCTTTTAGTAGGTTGTTGAGGTATATGTGTGATTAAACACTGCGGACATTGTTCCCCCAAGGGGAGGGTTCTGTAACAACCTTGGTGAAAATTCCATGTAAAAATATATAATACCACGGATGATGGGACACGTATTCCAAGTTGAATGTTGAGTAAGACATCCTAGGGGGTGTTCATTTGGTTGTTTATGGCTAAGGAAATTTGCAAATGTAATGATTAAGGCTTTGAAAAGACAAAATGGCATTTTTGGCACATTAATTTATGAAAATAATGGAAATTAGGAGACAAGGAAGGTGAAAGGTCACAGGTTACATGTGAGGAGGAAAATAAAGAAAAATAATGGAAATTGAAGAAAATAGAGGCCTCATTGATAAAAAGGCTTCTGAGGATCAGTGGGAAAGCTTAATCAGTTTAACTTTGGAGTTCTTTCATTACTCTCTCTCTCTCATACTCTTGGACACAAAGAGTTTTCTTGGAGCACTTTGGCTTGGAGCAAGAAAGGAAAAGAAGGAAAGAGGAAGCAAAGATCAAGCAGGGAAAGGCAAGTTCAAGAAACTACAGTTGGCTTCATTGTAGGTATCAACTTGCATGTGTATTTTCCTTGCTAGATTTGGCATGCATGGGATTGCATATGTTTATTTTCTACCATGGCATGGGTTTTGCTAGGTGTGACAACATTTTTAGCCTAGCCTTATCATTTCCTAATAGCTTCGATGAGATGGGTTCTCTCATGCGGTTTATGTGGGATGGTCGGATTGGATTCAAAGTTTACTGGGGTGGATCTCCGAATTGACAAACACATGGTGGTAGTGGTCCTTGAACCAGACCGAGGATGCATGAAGCCACTGGCCAAGTAACACCTGAACCATACTATGGGTTGCGGTAAATCTAGATTGTTTACCTTGGTGGGCCTAGGAATCCTTGCCGGTGAATGGTGGGATATATGGTAAGGCCAAGAGGTGGATTTTCTCTCTGTTGGGCCTAGTGATTATGAGATGGAATGCACTATAAATCTTGGAGAGTATGTCTCAATGTAGGGCCTTGTGATCCCTGAATCGGACTGCGGATGCACGGTAAAGCCTGAGAGACTAGGAGGCACTCAAATTCCTCATGGTGTAGGTGGAAAACTCCACTGGCATCCACATTGATTGGTATTTTTGATGTGTTCTATGTGTCCCACATTCATGCTTGGAATATGGCATGGGGTGATTTTCTAAAGAGAGACTTGTCTTAGGCAATATATGGTTGGGTGGAACGTGGTAGGCCCATCACCAGTTGGTTTATTGCATTGATTAATGAGAAATTCATTCCATTTATTTTCATGTGTAAATGTATTGGTGTATATATATGGATTTTGATGGCTGATATGTTTATTGTAATTATGTTCCTATTATGCTAGTTATATGTTCATTTTATGGCAGAAACTATGTTTGGCTCTCAGCATGTCTTTACTTGTATTTGAATGGATATTGTATCTATGACCTAATAAGTGATAAGGCAACAAAAGACATGAGGAAAGAATGGTTCATGGCGAATATCAAATAAGTAAGAGATCCCTACACTTAATTCCGTTAATTACACTTGTAGGTTACATGTTATCAATGTGTTTGATGAAATTCCTTTCATGTCTAGTAGGGGTCTGGCTAAGGCCTTGATCAATTATTTATTTTTTCATCATTGTTTCCCTGTAATTTACTTAATTCTGAACTTTCATTCCATTCTGGGCAGTGACCTGGGCTTTGGGCCTAAAAAAGTGGCTCAAATCTTGGAGTTGCTGGCACAAATATTGAAAGTTTGCACCACAGTCACTAGCAGGTGGGCCTATGAGAGCAACTTTAAGTCTTTGGTCACTCCCTTGCCCATAGCATGAGAGCAACTGAGCCTTAAATTGTCCAGAATAATAATGGGACCCAGGGACAGGTTGTCTGAGTGACTAACTTGTCTCTTGAGGGTTTTGTTGATGGGGTTGGATGGTTGTATGTGATGTTTTGTTGATTCCACTTCATTAAGGTCACCTATGAAATCGAATTTGATCATAGTAGCATCTTGTCTCATGTTTACCCTAGTTGGCATGGTAACTTGGGTGGATGTGGGAGGAGGGTGTTACAACATCGCACCAAAAATCACAGGAACCTGTCCTGCGACCTCATCAAAGGGTCCTGAAGAAACTTTAGTAACCCCCACTTAACCAAATGTTGGCTCGCTGCAGGATCCTATGCCACAGCAGCTTGGAGAGACACCCAATCTCGCTCCCTCTAGATCATCCTACCACCTAGGATACCACATATAAAAAATGGATCCCTTAGGTCATAAAAAAAACAAAAAAGTGAAAAAATCAGTATTTTTCCCCACCGCACATCGGTTTCATAAACAGGGACACGATGTGTGCACCTTTCTTCCAAAAAATTGCATGGTACGTGCTGTTATGAAACCAGCTCAAGAAAAGATAGAAAAGATAGATCAACGCCTTAGAATTCAGCCTCTTCGAGGGGGCAACCTCCTTTACATTACATAAAATGAACAATTCTTGGATGATACAAATGACAAAACCTCCTTTCTATATATAGGAGTCTAAGGAGTCACAATATAACCCAGCCGACCTAATAATAATAATATAAAGCCACAAAAATAACAATAGAGGGATTCTATGGGGCACAGTAATAACAATATGGGGGCAATAGGGGCACAACAATATTAATAAGGGGTACAACTACCATAGTAATGGGGTAATCACTAGTATTATAGGGACCCAACACGCGCGCTTGTATCTTGTAGAGGTGTGCACATGTCGCAAAAAACAATGAGAAATGCACAACGAACACCGAAAGGGTTCATCGTGCAAATCCAAAACTCAGACGTGTGCAATGCGCATTTGAGTATCATTTTTGGCGGAGTCTTTGTGCAAAACTCTAAGTTTTTCATGAAGACCCCACGACTCAGGATGAGTTGCCCGCACGACCAGCCAAGTTGCCATAAAAAAGGTCATACAAGGGACCGTTGTACGACATACCTAACCTAGAAAACACAAATTTACAAAGGCTAAGGCTCAAGCTGTTACCTATCTCTCTCTGTGCGAATCTCAGGTACTTAGGTTGACCACAATGGCAAGAAAGGCTCCAAGAAATCTCTTTGATCACCATAGATTAGTAATGCAAATGAATGATATTTGGGCCCCTTTCCCCTATCTATTGCCCTTTTCTCAATATCTTGGGATGCATTTCAGAATCATGGGACCTCCGTTGAAAAAACCAGAAGACACACGAAGATCAATCCCACGACATCTTCATCATGGAACCCTCCATTCCAGTAAATACAAAAAATAATTATA